>OMLM01002185.1:8602-18808 GCA_900302695.1 Helostoma temminkii | reverse complement strand
AAAGCCTCCTAAAACTGTACTTAAATTGCACTTAAGTACAGTACTTCTACAACGATAACAGCTGCTACAAGTGTGAACTTTCCACATGAATTTCTGAATAAAAGGTGTTTTGTGGTGCTGTCCTGACTGTCCTGAAAAGAGCTAATTTTATATTATTTAAATTTTTTCAATTACTTTTAAATGGTGTAGCTTGTATGCCAAGCCATAACGACTGGGTGAGCAGTTGTGATATAAATACATCAAAGAAAAATAATATTACATCGTGATTAACCTTTTATGGATAAATATTAGTCCTGTTATAAAGGAGTAGTACGTTATTTCTTGCCTTTGGTATCCATGCTATGTAAAATCTATGTTTATGCTGTAGGTTAGTGGAAATATATTTAACATAATACCATTCAGAATTACGCTCCTGTTCAGCACTGAAACGCCATCAATTACCTGCTTGTCCAATGACGTCTACACACAGGGCACAGGGCTGTGTCTACGCACATGCATGCAAATTAATGGCAGTTTTCACTGACATAATAAAAATTTCCAGACTAATATGACCAGTAGGTAAAATAACAACAAATTAATACTATTTTAAGTGCTTTGATTGATGTCGCCAGGTATGGGGTCAGTGTGGCACCTGTCTTTTCCTCTTCAAATGCTGATTCTGGGTTTATTATCGCATTTAGACACGTTTTCATTATTTTGGTAATGATCTGAAATAGTCTCAGAGAAACTATGCAACAAGGATTGCAACCATCCGCACCCAGTGGCAGAAAGTAACTAAGTACATGTACTGCGCTTATGTAAGTTGTTTCTGCATTACTTGAGTATATTTATTTTCTGCTACTTTATATTCTAACTTCACTACATTTCAGAGGCAAATATACTTCTACTTGATACTTTTCAAATTCAGACCAATAATGCAGAGCACATATAACCACAAGACTTTGCTGATTCTCGGAGTGACGCTCACTAACCAAGTAATAAAAATTACACACACACAAAAAATGAAACCTGGACTTCAATTGATTTTTATCTTGTCAACAGAATTGACATAATTGAATTGTGTCAGCAAATATTCCACATCGATTTAACTTTCAAGTTGATCTGAGTTAAAATATTTGCTCTCAACTGACCCAATTCAATTATGTCAATTCTGTCGACGAGGTAACGAATAAAACTCCTAGTGTCATTTTGTGAGTGTACAATCATTAGACCATCAAAATTGTATAAGCTTGCTAAAATAACCTCAATAGTTGCCAGCTGCAACATTAAAGAGGTGAACACAGTAGTGCAGCAATGATTATAATCCGATAATATCATATTTGTTGATGTGAAATGCAGAAAAAGTGCTTTCACTTTTGTTACTCTAAGCTGTTTTATGCCAAATACTTTTTGTACTTTTACTTTAGTAACAACATGAATGCAGGACTTATACTTGTGGTAATGATATGTGTACTTGAATACTTGTTCCACCATTGTTCCTGCTCAAGCTACTTAGCTTGAATTAAATTTTATGACATGAACGTGTGCATCAGCTCGAGTAACTATTATTTAATAATGTAAGTCTGCTTGTGGTGGAGTATTTTCGAGGCGCTGTGATACTGGCTTCATGTACTTCTGCCACCTCTGGCACACACAGTTACTGTAGACGGGTTGCCAGTTTGGGTCAGGCCACCTCTCCGACTAGAAGAAGAGACCCAGCCCCTCCGTAAACCAGCAGAGAGGCGCACTGGTTTCCACCCCTGATAGCGAGGGCAATGAAGGGCTAACTCACAGGAGGAACGACCGCTCTCCCTTTGCCACACAAGTTATAAAATGCTATATCAGTACTGGTTGTTAATGTTACAGTTTAACGCAGGTTTGTTTTCCACCTCCACCGCCGCCACCTCCTCCTCCTCCTCCTCCTCCTCCACGGTCCACGGCTACTTCCTGGTGCCACAGAGAGAGGCAGTGCTGAGTTAAAGAGGCAGAAATACTGATAGAAATACAGATAGAAAAAACACTGAGAGAAGAGAGGGGTTGGATACGCGATAGGAACAGTTGTCTGGATTCCCAGAAATTGAAAATCCCCTCTCTCTCTTCGTATTTTTTAGATATTTCTCCGTGTAACCGAGTCGTTTTTCCTCGCTGGGCTGCTCACTAACAAACGGTTTGGATGACGGTTGGCTGCGGCTAAAGCGGAATTGTAACGGGGAACGTATTCCTCCCTCCGACGGAGAAGCCTCGCAGAGATTTTTTTTTTACCCCCTTTTTTATTTTACATTAGACTCATTGCTGTGTTATTTTAAACCCCTATATCATCCCCAGGTGGTATTTTATATACGTTTTACGATTCCACAAGGAAGGGTTAGGGCGACGGAAGATGGGTTGTTTGGGCAACAGCAAGACTGAAGATCAACGCATCGACGAAAAGGCACAACGAGAGGCTAATAAAAAGATAGAAAAGCAGCTGCAAAAGGAAAGACAAGCTTATAAAGCCACACACAGGCTCTTATTACTAGGTAAGGTTCATTTAAATGTGCTGGGCTGTCTGAAATGTAAGCTAATGTCTGCCGTTTAGCGAACACGTAGCCCCATTTGACAGCGCTTGCAATAATATGTCATGGGGGTGGATATTGATGGAAGCGAAGCTCGACCAGACCCTACAATTAACTGCCTTCATTTCTAAAACATTTCTTGCGGTTTCTACGCGAACCGGGGTGTCTCTGTTTGTGGGCATTTTTCGGTTTATAATGTGTAATTTTTTTTTGTTTTCGAAGGTGCGGGAGAGTCCGGAAAAAGCACCATTGTGAAGCAGATGAGGATCCTACACGTCAACGGCTTCAACGCGGAGTGAGTGCTGTTCAGTACGCTTACACTCGCAACATTAACGCCTTAAAATGTATATTAATGCTTACTTTGACACCGTCCAGTGTGATTAATCAAACTGAGGCCAGATTATAGCCTGTAAATGGATTTCCCCCAGGCACTGCAGCGCCTGTTGGGCCCAGTATCCCATGCATAGCAGCTAATATCGTTCCCTGTCTTTCTCTTTCTCTGTCATTTCCCCCTCCTTTTCGTGTTTATCATACATGTGAGGGCTTCAGTGCCACACGAACAGCCAAATAAGTCACTGTTTCCTGTTTCATGCGAGGGGGTGAAAGGTTGTGATCGACACGGGCCTATTGATGATTTGTTTTGCTGCAAGGCCTTGCATGGCATTGATCTTAGCAGTGGTCTATTTTAAACAGGCCCGGTACATGTCATGAGTCCTGCAACTGTACGACTTTATGTGAACATTTAGAGATTAAAATGCATCATTATTCGTTTTTAACACCAAAATAAGATAAGTACAGTACTTTAGTTACCTTACCTACATGTGCCCAGCCTCCACACCTGTACTGCATGTATAATTGTGCTAAAAATACTCTAACTTGGCGGTAACACCTGAGTTACTCATAACCACCTTGATGAATAATCTTTTGTGGTCTGTTGTGGTTGATGTTTTTGGTAACTGCACTCTATTATGTGCCCATACAGAGAAAAGAAACAGAAAATCCAAGATATTCGAAAAAACGTGAAGGATGCCATAGTGGTGAGTGTTATCTGTATTGTTTACCAAATGTCTTTTGTTACACTGGATACTGCTGCAATCTCTTTTCGCTGATTATGATACAGGCTTACTGTATGATCAGATCGTTTTTAGTCCTGCATTCATCCTGCTTAATGTTTGTTTTTTGTGTTTTTTTTTTTTTCCCCAACAATATCTAGACTATAGTGTCTGCGATGAGCACTTTAATACCCCCTGTCCCGCTAGCCAACCCAGAGGACCAATTCAGAATCGAATACATCAAAAGCATAGCACCTCTCTCTGACTTTGACTATTCACAGGTAAGATTGAGTGTCTGTGAGCGCGTGTGTGTGTGTTTTTACACGTGGATATGTGAGCGAGAGGAAATAAAATGTAAGACAAGTGAGGTATATATGCGTTGTGTTTTTGTCTGTGGTTGTGTGTGTGTGTTTGTGTTTATGTGGGTGTAACACGGTATGCGATGAGAGTGTCTGTACTGTGGTCAGCATCGGTGATGTGGCTCACGGGTGCAGATGCAATTACGCCATAACTGAACTTATGTTTCCTTTTTTTTTTTTTACTTTTTTTTGTTGTTTTTGAGGTGATTAGGGTTATTTTGTTAACAATTCAAGTTGTTGTTTTGCAGTTAGGAATCACTGTGTTTGTTTTGATTCTTTTGTAAGATGTACTACGCTGTACTGTATGTGGGTTTAAATCCAAGTTGCAGCACATTGGATACTTTCCAGTTAGCGATCGGCTATTTGATAGTGTGGGATCATGTGCTGGGAATGTACATAATGTTTTACATAATTTTAAAAGTGCTCTTTGTTTGGCACAAGCTTTTGTTGATTAAGACTCATGGGTGTTTGGATTTTTTTCTTAGTTCACTTTTGGATGTAGTAAAGTATTAACATGCTGTTGCGTGTGAATCACTGTAGCTGTTGTTTTATTTGTCAAACATCGTTTATAGAGCTGGAACTAATAACCAGTTGATCAGTACGTCACTTGACCGTTTCAATGATTAATCAATATGTAACTCTACAAGGAAAAAAAAAAAGATTTCCTAGATCTTCTCTATTTCCAGATTTTCTGCGAGAGTTTGCTACTTCTTTCTGTGTTTATTATGTAAACTGAATTTGAGTCTTGGACTATTGGTTAGCTCTGTTGTTGCTGAAACTGTCATTGTCATTGCACTGCTGCTTCATTTGAAGACCCTTTCTCTCTTGTTTAGTTTGAATATATCACAAGAAATCAAGATTTTCAAGGCATTCATAACAAATCCATGCATCTCCTGAACCGCTTAGTCCCGGTAGGGGTCGTGGGTGTGCTGGAGCCTATCCCAGTTACTGTACAGGCGAGAGGCGGGGTACACCCTGGACAGGTTGCCAGTCGATCGCAGGGCCACATATAGACATGTCGAGGAAAATATTTATAATTTAAGTTTGTGTTTCATCACCTTTTACAGTTGAATTAATAATTATGTTTTAGCTTTTGCTCTCAAATAGTGTAGGAGTTTTTCTGCAGGGCTTCAGAGTGTGTCCAGTGCTCGCAGTTGTTTTGTAGGTTGTTTTGGTTCTTGCAGTCCTCGGGTCTAATCCATGTTATTAAAATATTGTTTTGCTGTTTCTTTGCAGTTGTATTGTTTTTAAATGTTTCACGATGCTTCTCAGGATTCTTCTCATCCATTCTATTCGAGGGCTCATCTTAGGAATATTCATCAGCGAGAGAATTTGGGTGTTAATTTCCCGACCGGGTCTACAGTGAGAGTGTTAACAGGGCAGTGGGAGTCTGTGCTGCTGTCTTGTGTCAGGGCCATGGGGAGAACCGGTGTTGTGTTCCCAGGCCCAGTCAGGCCAAAGGAAACAACATGGCTCTGTTTGGAGTGTCTGTGCTTGTCATCAGTCTCAGGCTTCACTTGTGCCGTCAGTGTCACCACTACATTGTCACTTATGCCACAAGGCATGATATCCAATACAGGAACACAGGAACACGGCCAATCAGTAACCTGTGGCTTTCACCTCTTGACGCCGTTTTTGAAATGTGGAAGAATATTTTACCTTGTGGACAGATGATGTCATGGTGAACCAAAGTTCATTAGTTTCAAACCTTAAAGGGAAAGCCAGCAACTGAGAAACATAATGGTTAGTGCATTTTAATAGCTTTTTGTGATAAGATATTGCTGTGGACAGGAAGAAGTAGTTGATATGTGACTTCCTGTGTTACCCTGAATTCCCCTTAATTATTTCTTTTCATGTATAGGTGAAGACAGTGATAGCAGCGGCTTAGCATCTACACATATGAAATTTTCAATCTTGGTGATGCTATCTTTTATTATTCTTATGATATTTAATTAGTTGTTTTGTCAATGCATGTCAGAAGACACTGAAATATGTGTTGCAGCTTCCTAGAGACCAGTAGTCCAAAAGTAAAACACAGCAGATCTTCACAGACAAGATGCTGGAACTAGCAACTCTTTGTCGTGTCAGCTAATGGTTTCAGCCGATAAGTTTCCGACCGCTGCTTTTTAAAAACGTTCAACTGTAATTGATTTGAGTTTTGAATTTGGTTAAATTAAAAAAACCTGGATATTACACCCAGAGACAAGAAAAGTAGAGCAAAAAGAGATTTTTATTGTGCAAATGAATGTTAAAGAACAGCGGCCTTTTTTTGTTGATTTTTAACCACATTATATAGCTATGCCCTATATATCAGATATCATATCAGGTATCGCATATAGTCATTTGATGTGACAGTGTGGTAGGTTTTAACAAATAGAGAAAAGTGAACAAACATTGTGTGTCTGCTTATTTGAGTAAGACCAACAACAGAGTCACGGCAGCTTTATTTCATGATCTAATGACAAATTATGTCGGTGGGCAGGTGTTGCTAATGTTTTTGTGTGTTGATATAAAATCATGACATTTATTTTTGACATTTTTGCATCTTTTTGTAATGCTGCAGAGGAGTTTTATGTAAATTGATATGATTAGGATTGATGTCCTTTAGACTTTAGCATCCTTTTTCAAAACTTTCTCCTTGAGCCACTTTGGATAACATGCCCCGGGAAGAGAAAGCGCTTATACAAACGGTTGTCTATGCAAATTGAAACAAATGCCACTGTGGTAGCTATGCTAACCACCAGACAGCATCCGTCAGCTGAAGTGGAGCAAATTCAAATAAGCCCTGGTCCCTGTTTTGCACATATGCTGAATCCATCTTTCTATCAGACGAGCTGATTTGAAGCTTAATGTTCTCGCACTATAACTGTTAAGTGGCGTTTTGGACATGTTAATGCTCCTCCTCCGTTTTAAAACAATGAAGCCAGCCCAGAGCTAGGTTAGCAAAAACCTGTTCTTTGCTTCAGGATATGAATAATGGTTTGTTGTTAAATTGCAGTCAAAGGTGAGCTCATAATGTTCAGCCCCACCCTTTGTTGAACTTCTCTGCCTTTGTGTTTAGGTGCAGAATTGCTGCACTGATTAATTGTTAAAATCTTAAGCACACATCGGCGACTGCCAGTGAGTATGTAACTTTATTTAGTGTTGTCTGATTTCAGTTTATAGGCCAACCCATAATTATGACAAATGACAATGTGAATTGATTTGTGCTTCCTCTGTTCGCTAAGTGCCATGAAAGGTAACACCTTTGCAGCATTCCCTTGTTTTGAGCTTAGAAGCTTAGCGTCCTAGAAGTTAGATTTCCCTGTAATTGATTACTTGAGCATCCATGATGTGGGGCAAAGGGTGGCACGGAGGGCTGCTCTGTTTTTGGAGCCATGTTATGAAAGATGAATAGTCTTGAACACTCTCTCCTCTCTCCTTTGCCTATGCGCTCTCTTTCTTTCTTTCTTTCTTTTTTTTTGCTAAATTTGTCTGTACTCTTTAACTGAGGTAACCCATGAAAGTCAGGTTTCTATGTGCTCGGTGACTTGTTATCTAACACAGATATTCTCTTCAAATCCAGTAAATGAGAGGCTGATGGTCTACAGAGGAACTAGTTGGTTGTCTGGCTGGCTAAATATGTAGAGAATTGAGGTTATTGGTCATTTGTCTATATTTTGCTCTAAGGACTGCTAGAATTTTACCCAAAGGAATTCCAGTGTCCACTTGTGGTTGTGTACACAAGCCATTTGCTTTACATCTTTGTCAACCTAAGTTGAATCAGATTTAGGCCATTTTGTTCTGTGTCAGCCTGACCTACATCACTCAAGTGAAATATTACATCACTTGATTAACACTGAAACCGAGGCAGAACCGACAGAGAATCCGTATCTCATGGCTGTTGGTGAAGTGGACTGGGAAAGACACAGGAAAGAGTTAAAAACGCTTGTGTTAAAGCAAATCCCCTTCTGGTCTCTCTCTGTGTTATCAGTTCCTCTGTAGGGCACTGCAGCACACACTGCATTTATTCAAAAGCCCAGTGTCACACGCCTCTGTGGAAAAGAGCCCTGAGGACCATACTCCAGCCCCCCCTTCTCTGCCTCTTCCACCGTCTACCCCCTTGCCTTTGCTCCTTCATGTCCCAACACTTAGTAGCTTCGCCGGTCCGTCTTAAGGCCCCCATGTCTGCTGCTGTAAGAATCTGGAGATATAGCAGAAGAATGTAATCAGTGCTGTTCGCTATTGTTGGTATTAGTTAAGGTGGGTGTTGAAGTTTGACTGTGGCAGCACTGGGAGCAAATACAGGGAAGGCAAGAATACAAAACGTGGTTACGTTTTCTTTATTAATCAAGAGTTATGAGCCGCAGGTACGTTTGTGTAACAATAAACAGCCCCATATTGATCACACTTAAAGAAAGCTAACATGTTAGCATCATGGGGTTTAAGCCACTACTGACTTATACTGTGAGTGAGCCTACTGTACATGAGTTTGTAACAAAAAAGAACAAATATTAACGTCTCTCTGAGACTTTGTCTGCAGACTGGATCTGTGGATTTTCTCCACGTTGAACTTAATCACCGGATCTGCCGAGAGGAGATCTCCCGGAGCATGTGATCATTTATCAGGCTCCTTCTCCCTCTCTCCCTCTGGTTCGGGGCTACTTTCACCCTCTCTCCAGTCAAAGCGCCCAGCCAGTGCTGAGTGCAGAGAGTCATGTGGTGGTTCCAGGCCAGAGGAGGAGCCCATCTGAAAGACATGTGCACAGGAGGCAACAAGGGGTGTTAGCCCAATCATATTTGTTTAGGGCATACAGAGAGTCCTGGGAAATGTCTCAAAGTCATTGATAAGATGAGCTTCCTTGATAATGCTTTCCATTGTCCATAAGCAGGGAATCAGCTGAAGCACCAAGACTATGTATAGTCATTTACTGCATCACGCCTATGGATGGACTTTACACAACAACAGTTCTGGTCATATTTCTATGTGATTAACTGTTTGTTTTTTGTCTGACCATAATTAAGCCACATCTTCCAAGTGTATCACATCTGTTACTTTAGCTTACAGTTTATATATTTATATCTTATAGTTGGAAAAGCATGGGTTTTAAATCAGGAACTGCTGGGTCCATGAGCATGCCAAAGCTAATGCTAACTAGAAGACTGGAAGGTGGAAAATGATTAATTGATAAAAAAGTGAGATCGTGTATTGACTGGAAGTTCTGAGATCCCACCTCTGGCTTTATCTTTCTCTGATTGGTTAGAAGGTCGATCACTCTGTTCAGCGAGTCTGTGTCGCGGCGCTGTAGCTCAGCCCAGTCGCCTTTGACAGCACCTGTCCAAATGAAGCCTTGTTTTGCTGCGTATAACTACAAAAATATTAATAAAAATGTACATAACGCAGTGTCAGAGTAGTTTATAACATGATCAGTTGTCTTTCAATTGACTGAACAACTGGCTAGTTTTTGCAGCAGTGATTTGCAGTTGTGATATAGCACAGAAATCAATACATATGCCCTCTTGTTTGATTATTAAGGAAAATACCATGCCATTTTGAAATTTGTATTTCTCAAGTCAGACACGCAAACAGCTGGTAACTCTTGGCACCAGTTGGATCATTTTCTGAGATCCCTCTGCCGATGACGTATATGTGCACCATGTCTCTTGCCAAGTAGTATGTTATGGAGTCTGTGACTTATTTCTGTCTCCGTGAGCACTTGTCCTATGGCCTGACACTTTCAAACACATCTGTGTTATGTTTTGTTTGGCTTACAAGCTGGCTGTCAGCTGTCCATTAACATGTCAGGACTTTTCCTCTGTGTTGTTTAAAACTTTTGTATTTCCCTGTAATGTAGTGACTTTAATTTTGTCTGTCTTACTCAGTACTTCTCTTTGCTCAGTGTTGCTAAGTTTGAATAGTAAATCTCACCATATAACAGAGGTTGTGTTCTTTTGTTTTGGGCAAAAAAACAAGAATTTAGCATCTGCAGGCTTTTTTGGCGTCCAGCTCCACCTGGTCTGGTGGAAAGTCATGTGACCATATACGACACGTGATCGACTGCCTAAACATAAACTCACTGGACATTTCTTTGTTGTGAGCGTAGATAACGAGCAAAGTGCACACAAACTGAAAACAGGTTCTCACTTTCAGACACACAAATTTTATTTGAATTAAATCACCCTTGCGGTAAATGAGTGCATATGATGACAATGCATATGGACATTAAATGGCTGCTTTTTTTTTTTTTGTACTACTTTCATATAGCAATCAGTATTTCCCTG
>OMLM01002181.1:66519-82207 GCA_900302695.1 Helostoma temminkii | reverse complement strand
ATACATGCTGCTGTGTGATGCAGTGCAAAATGGTGATGGATAAGTAACATTCTTTTAACTTACACTGTTAAACTGCTGCTTTGATATTCATTTTATGGGATAAGTGATTTTTGCTCGCAGATATTTTGTATTCAAATAACCAAATGTATAATTTGAGTACAAAAATAAACAAACTTAACCCTAATACATTTTGAGTATTTGCACTGATGTTCAGCCTTTTCTCAAATGTTAAGGAGTGTGATAAATATTGTTGGGCTCAGAAAAGACCGGACAACTCCGGATAGATTTATAAAGTTTTATTATTAAATGAAAGGCTGGTGTTGAGCAGGTGAGGGAACACAAAAACCAGGACTGGGACAGCTAAGCCTCACTCTCTCTGGGTGAGCTGGGAACAGCACAGGAAATCTGTACAAGAGAGGAGAATTACTGTGGTGTCACAGTCTACAGATGATAATAGTGTGGTGTGATTAGGAACCAACTCACAGGGAAACAGTGAACTGTAGTTGAAAAAACCAGGATGTAAAAGACAAGAAGTAGGAAGTAATCAGGTGTTGCACCGATGATGTCACTTCCAGGTCAGATCTAAGATGTCTGCCTCCTTGGCATTTGCCATGTGCTGTGCATGAACATGTCCCCAAAGCACACAGTCCTAGTAAGCACCTACAACTTAGAATACACTTTCACACAAACAGGTAAGTAATCAGACAGACAGGATCTTGTCAGCGAGATCTCTTAAATCAGGTAATAAACCTAGAGGTCAGGAATAGAGTCAGACAGATAACAGATACTTCTGTTGTTTGTCCAAACAACAATTTCCCCAATGAAACTAGTAAAGAATCATTATCATTATTAGAGTAAATGGTTTTACCTAAGCTGATCCTACAGCGGGGTCACATTACACTTTTTCAGCATCATTAAAACCCTTACTCAAACTTAAATAGCCTGGACTTGGACCTGACTGACTCAGCAAAGGTGGACTACAGTGTTAGGGCTCTGTGAAATTCAGCCAGTCGGTCTCTGTAGGGATGAAATGGTTACTGAGATAAACCATGATGACATTTTGAGGGTTAGTATTACTGTTACAAATTTGTGGCCAGTTAGCATCCTTTGCAAATCTGCCCTGTTGAATGGTAAGGAAGTGAAATTAGCATCATAAATGACAACACTGAAACTAAGATTTGAAAGTCAAAAGTTTAAAAACTAAAAGATTTGAATATCTAAAATACACTCAATTCCTTTCAGTATTACAAATACGTCTGTTCATTCAGCTTCTAACAGGAAAACATGATTTGAAACTTTTTATTTAAATAAAAAAAAATTTTTTTTTAAACTAAATGCCTTTCTGTAAATGCCCTATGAGTCTGAAGCAGACTATATGGAAACCTTACTAACAGTGAAAGTCCAGTATGTTTAAATGAATCGTTTCTCAATGAAAATATTTTTACTTTAGTATTTTCTTCAGTTTTCTATAAATTATGAAACTGAAAATGATTCCAGTGTGTCCTGCCCAACTTCAACCAGAATATGGCCGGTCTGTGGAAAGGACCCAGAATGTAGCTTTTACTTTGAATTCAGCCATTTACCAGGCAGTGGCACTTCACTGGTCCAAAACATTAGACACCTCTTTACAGAACATAACGACCCAACTGATTGTGCAGGCGCATGCGCACAACCAAACCCCTCCACATGATCCAAAACGCAGCAACATGTCTTATTTTTAAGAAGCCGAAAATGAGTCACGTCACCCCGCTCCTTAAATCTGTGCACTGGTTTCCTGTAGCTGCATCAGATTCCGAGCTCTGACTCCTGCCTACACAGTGGTCGACCCAACTGCACCTGTCTACCTCAACTCCTTCATTCAGGTCTACAATCCCTCCCGCCCACTGCGCTCTGTTAGCGAAAGGCGTCTGGTGGTCCCATCACAAAACAAACAAACAAACAAACAAACAAATCCATTGCAAAGCTCTTCGGCTCTGTGGTCACACAGTGGTGGGATGAGCTACCGAACTCTGCACGGTCAGCAACCTCCTCCCCAATATTCCCGAACTTTCTAGGCACTTAAAAATAAAAAAAATCCTGCACCTGCATCTCTTGAAAGGGACACACTTGCTTGCTTTGTATCTCACTTGTAAATCTCTCCGGATGAAAGCATCTGCCAAATCACGTCATGTAGTAGAATCATCACCTTTCTGACAGTTTCAACTTAAAAACTAAAAAAAAAAAGTACAACTTTGTAAATGTAGAATTCACGGCAGAGCTGTTGTATTAGATTGCACAGGTGGTTATAATGTTACTTCTGATTGGTGAATATCTTCAATTAAATTTGCAGTTATTACCATTTTACAATAAATCACCAAACTACTAATTAGGAAATTCCAGTTTAATTCTTTTTCTCAATATGGCGGAACCAAAAGCAGGCAGGGGCTCGGCAGGTAACAGGTAGTCCGGTTACACAAAGAGATTAATGTGGTAGCATGAGCAACGAACCAACAACTAAGACTGTGGGAGAGGAGACTAAATGCTGAGGTTGCAGCTGGAGACAACGAGGTGAGGTGAGTGAATGTTGAGTAGGTGTGTCCAGAGCTGTGAGCAGGTAGTGGCCAGGTAAGTGCAGGGGAAAACAAACAAGGAGGCACAGAAACGGACAAAACAAATCAAAAGACCTAAGCAAATGAGACTAAAAACACTTTGTGGTAACTTATGTTACGTTTATATAAAAAAATATTAATGTTGTAACTGCCCGGTAAAGTTAACAATTTAGCAGGAGTCACTGATCACAGATCACAGATGTGATTCTGCCACACAAACCTCTTTCTACAACCTATTGGATCCTACACAGACTGAGCTGGACTATAATTTCCACTTTTTAAACATCCGCCACCCTGTGTCGACACAGAGCTGCCTGTGCTTCGGATCTTATGTTACGTTTCACAGAAAACGAAAGTTAAACTATGTGACCAACCCTATCAAGTAACCTAAAGCTTCCGGTGGACACCTTCAGAATAAAATGAAAATAAAATGAAACATCAAATAAAATCCACCTTCATGCTCTAAATACATCCCACACAAGCTGAAGCTGGCAGAATATGACATTGTTGTACTTGCTATGGACTGTATTTGTCAGGTTTCAGCTTTCTATAAAGGTGAATGGCTTGAGTTTTTACATTTTTAAAGTGTTTCTCTGATCTGTGACATCAGGATGATTTGTGCCTTCATGATGACCATTTTTAATCTTTCTTTATGCTCAAAAAAATCAGTCTTATTAACTATAGAAATCTACTAACACCGACAATGTACGTTGTTTTGTCTTGCTGTCAACCTATCTAATCTCAATTCCATTTTCATCACACCTCTTTGGAGGTGTTTACTCTTATTTTGAAGGCAACTTACTAACACTTCCTGTTACTGAGTCAACGCCTGCCACAGTCATCTGTGAACACCCGGTGAGCTTCATTCACTTCGAAAGGGATTCATCTTATTTTTCCTGAACTTCTTAAATTTAGGTAACATTTAAATATTACAAATAACAAATACTATTTTTAAGTTGCTAAATAACTAACGTGGTCATTTATGCAGCTTAAGGTTGAATTGAAATGCTTAATGGCTGGATATGTGGCTTTGAGTGGGAGCTCAAAGGGTTTTATTTTTATTTGCATTTTAATTTTAAAATGAAAGTAAAATTAATTCACTTGAAATGGCAACCAAATGTATTCTTTAAATTAAATGCTTGTTTTACTTGGTGTAAAGTATTTATTGCCTCAGATTCGTTAACAGAACAAGGGAGAATTTGATTAAAAAACTATGAATAAAAATACTTGTCACTTAAGCATGAGCTAACAACAACAACAATAATAATAACAATAACAATAATGATGAAAAATAAGTAATGGCCATGGAGGCCCCATTTCATCCCGTCACGCAGGGACATCTTCAGATGTCTTGTATGCCTCAGTGGATCAGAGCTGGTTTCATTGTACATAAGGTACCAGTACAATGTTAGGCATGTGGTTCTAATATTGTGACTGATTGAGGTACAAAGGATGTTTCTTAAAGTTTCTGATTTTTTTTTTACAGGTTATTAGAAAAATATCACAGATTTCTGATCTGGTCTTAGACCTTTGGATTCGACTGTTTATAGTCCAGCTTATCTTGTGGGTACATTTTCTCAATAAGCAACTCTTTTTGTTTTGTATTTAGAAGCTGCAGTACCTGGTTTTAAAGACTCCAGAAAGTCAGGACTTTCAGCAGAACAACTATCTAGTATGAACCCCAGACTAACCAGGAGCCAGCAGAGAACAATCTGCTCCCAGTTGGGAAATGTCAGACTACGGCTGCTGTACAAGGCCAGCATCCATGGTTTCACTGGTGCAGCCTTCCACCAGCGATGTGACAACCGTTACCCCACAGTGTCTGTGGGCTATAATGCTTCTGGTTTTGTGTTTGGAGGTTACACAAAACAACCTTTTAGTCAGACTGGTCAGTATGTGCATGATGACCAGGCCTTTCTGTTCACCTTCAATAAAGACAACCTCCAGAAATACCCAGTCACTGGTCCTGTTTATGCAGTGAAAATGATTGGTAACTCTGGTCCATATTTTGGAGAAGCTCTGGTTCTTGTCAATGGAAGTCAAGCAGTAGTGTATAGTAATCCAGGAAGTTATTACAACTTCACTGCTGCAGAAATGCATGGCAATGACCTCAAACTGACTGACTGTGAGGTGTATCAAGTGGAAGGTAAGTTCCTTATAGAAAATCAAATTGATGCTTGTTTCATTCTTAACCCTGTAAAACAATTTGTATCATATTTGATATACAAAAATATTTTGATCAAAAAATTACCATAAACTTTTAAAGGATCATATATGATACATACATTTTTTTGGTTTTGAAAAATGGTCCAATACACACTCCAATTTAAAAAGCAATACAATGTTTTGGGTATTATTTGTTGGGCTGCGCTTTACAGGATTAAAGTACAAGTGTTATCCGAATTGCTGTTGTCACAGTTTACTAAAAGTTAGAACGAGCACTTAGCAAGAGTATTTAACTTATTCAGGTTTCATTAATGAACTTTTACAGTTAAACTTGGGTTTATTACACTGTATCAACAAGGGAGTGGATTCAATTATAGCCACTCAGTGATATATGATGAAAACAAAGGTAAAACATGGGCTTCACTAGTCCATATTTAATACAGCTACTTAAAAAAACAGATGGTATAACATGATTTATTTAAATCAGATAATATTCGTGAAATCTGTTTTTCCTCTTCAACAGCATCTCCGGAATTTGAGATACCATGGAGGCCTGTAATCTGGGAAACCGGGTAAAATGGATTAGACAGCATTTCATTATATAATGCTATTACAATACTACGCTTTACATTACTGTGTGTTGCACTAAGTCACACAATGGACTTGACAAAATCATAATTATGACTCATGCTATATGGAGAAGAGAATAGTCACACACATAACAATGTGTTATGCTCTGCCATTTTGCATCCTAATGAAATTGTCTATTGTCAAACTATGTTGGAGCCACTCAGATTAGAAACCACTGAACTACTGTAGATGAACAAGCTGAACAAGATTACACTTACACTCACTAAGTTATTTTAATTATGATTAAGCTAACTATATGTCAGTCAGCTGTATATTTAAAGGTTTACTTGTTGTATACACAAGATATGTATGTCAAATTATTTTTTTAACTTGCTGCTTCAACAGGAAGAGGACAGAGATGATGGACAGCATTAAGGTCTACTCCCCCTTGGCCAGCTCTGTGTCCAAAGTTCGGGTTCTGCTCATTGGTCCGGTTGGAGCTGGAAAGTCGAGTTTCTTCAATTCCATCAACTCTGTGTTCAGAGGCCATGTCACCAGTCAGGCCATCGCTGGCTGCTCCTCCACCAGCCTCACCACTCAGGTTAGACTGAACACAGCACATCAACACATCTCTTTCATATCGTTGTCAAATTTTTATTTGGCTTTTCTTTATTCAGCCAAATTATTCAGTTATTATAATCAAAACTATTCCTTCTACTCTCATTATTCTACTTGAAAACACATGATGAATTGATTAGTTAGAGACTTAAGCTTATTGAACCACAGCATCTGCAAAACACATTTTATTGTGCTATAAATGGCAGCTAATGATAAATAGTAGCACCAAGCTGAAAAGCACTGCATCCTCTGCTTTTTACTACACCTGTTGTTATGTTAAAGGGAGTGTGCAGGTCCTCTTCTCTGTCTGCCTGAATACAGCCACATAAATTCACCGTAGACACGTTTGATCTACTGTTTAGTGCCGTTTGCTGTTGAGATGTAGCTGCAGAGAGCATTTACAAATTTAGAGCTTCATTGAAAAACCTGTGTGACTCTACTTGACTATTGCTGCTCTCTTTGTAGTTGTTATTGTCCAAACAAAGAAAATGGTTGATGATAAAGCTGTTATTAGCTGCACTGCAAGTGACTGACAGCAGCTGATGTCATGGTTGCTGCAGCTTGTGTCTTGTGTCTACAAACGCTAAAGCAAATCTACAGATTACAATTTGTGTGATGAATATTACTCACCATCTACAATGTTATGTAACAAACTCTATAATGCATTACCTGACAGTTTCGCACTTACTCCGTGAAAGATGGACGAGGAGGAAAGCCTCTACCAATCATCTTGTGTGATACCATGGGGCTGGAAGAAACAGGTGCAGGGGTTGATGTGGATGACATTGTCAGCATCCTCAAAGGTCATGTCCCAGACGGTTATCAGGTAGAGCTTTTTGTTCTGCAGAATAACGAACACATGATGTCAAACTCATTTGGTTTTACTCTAGGTTTGTCTCTTTTCTTTCACCTCTATGACTCAGTTCAACCCCACTGCTCCTCTGCATCCGGAGGCCCATGGCTATCGCAAATCTCCGGCACTCAAAGATAAGATCCATTGTGTGGCCTATGTCACTGATGCCTGCAAGATCTCAATCATGTCAACAAAGCTGGCAGAGAAGCTGGCAGCTATCCGGAGAAAGGTCAACCTGATGGGTTAGTAAAACGGATTCCCACATCGCTTTACTGATACTGTTGAATGCCCAGATTTAAATGTGCAAAATATGATAAGTAAACGAATGAGGAAATGTTCATTTATTAAACAATGGCCACAACTATACAAATGTAGTTCATTAGGAAAGCACCAAAATCTAAAGTGACATGCGTATGTATGTTGATATTTACAAAACATGTAAGACACGTAAAACATGACTAACTATAGTAGTACTAGACCAGACTTGAATTTGTGGTCTAGCTGTTAGTTTGTAGCTACAGACCACAAGCTACTATGTTACCATTCATTCAAGTTGATACATTGGACAGTGCAATATGTTTTGTAACTCTCTGGTACAACTTTTCAAGGTACATAACCCTTTTTTCCCCTTTTGTCGGCCTTCCAGGAATTCCCCAGCTGGTTTTGATGACTAAAGTAGATGAAGCCTGTCCTTTTGTTGGGCAGGACATAAAAAATATTTATAAGAGTGGCTACATCAAGGAAATGGTGAGATTAACATTGAATCCACTTGTACTATTTTATTCAGAAAAAGAATAAATAAGCTTGTTAGCTGTTTGAATTTTGGATGCTAGGTTTGGCTTTAATGAAAGGATATTAATCATATTCTAACAAAAGATCTACAGTATATCATTTCAATTTATTTTGTTAACATCTTTTGTATTGTCATTATTTATTAATTTAAATTTTTTCTATCGCCTTAGCTGTACATAATCTTCTTATGTGTTCTTTATCAGACAATGTTTTGTTATTTGAATACTACCTAAAACTTCCTGCTTTGGGAAAAAAAACAATGTCAAGCATGTTATTAAATTTTATTAATGCAATCGTTAGTTTATCCCTTTAAAATATGATCATAAACTATCCTAATCTGAATCTTATGGGTTGTGTAATCCAGATAGAAGAGGTCAGTGCTCAACTTGGTGTGCCAATGTCCTGCGTCGTTCCTGTGAAAAACTACAGTATGGAGTTGGAGTTGGACCCAAAATGTGACATCCTGCTGCTCACTGCCATCATTCAGATGCTTCGTTTTGCTGATAATTACTTTGATGACATCAGCGACCGATTCAGCAACATTGACACCAAAGAATAGTAAAAAATTGATGGCAGATGTTCATAAATGTCTTTTAGAATGACCTGATGTCCTGCAGGTGAGAGCTGCAGTTTAAGTTCACTGGAGTAAAAGCATGGGTACTGCACCAAGACTACCCCGCAGAAACATCTAAACCAGAAACTGGGTTATTGCCATTTCTAACAGCTTCTAGCTAATATGTTGAATTTCGAATATCAAGCTGACACAAATGATTTTATCTGCACAGTCTGACCTCCAGTCTATCTTTGGGCTGTGATGTGTTCCTTCACTACTACATGTGTAGATTTGTCAGAGTTCTTGTATGTGTGACTATTGATATGTAAACACTACCTAAGGATCACAAGGAGGAAAATGTGATCATAGAAAACTGACTCTGCGGTACTGTATCACAGTCTAACATGTGAATTTGTCTTTGGAATTAGAAATGTGCGAACCCAAAGTG
The DNA here is from genome assembly GCA_900302695.1 of Helostoma temminkii. Classification (NCBI taxonomy): domain Eukaryota; kingdom Metazoa; phylum Chordata; class Actinopteri; order Anabantiformes; family Helostomatidae; genus Helostoma; species Helostoma temminkii. The sequence continues at coordinate 73,619 of OMLM01002181.1, read as the reverse complement.
AAATGAGTGACACATAACCTCTAACAACATAATTTTGTTTTAGAAGTTTTTTCATTAATATATAAAAAAAAGAGAAAATGAACTGTACTTTCTTGGAAGGAGAAATCACACGTTTTATATAGCATGTTAGCTTGTACATTGTATTGTACTTGAGTTGTGTCAATGACAATAAAAAGCTCTTGCTAGTAAGAGGCCATGTGGAATCTGAAAAAGCAGAAATGTTTGTGAAAATATTTGTTGACATAAGTCAATTGTTAGTTTTTAAAATTAAATCATATATTATTACTAAAACGAATAATTAAATGAGTGCCAACAGTGTGAATGAAGCAATACACAGAAATTTATTAATGCAGGTGAGACAGTCCTGTACACCAAACAGAGTGTGAGTCAGGCCAGGTGAAGTGCAGTCCTTCCTTGTGTAACAGAAATGTGGAATTTCAGCAGACTGTAAACTACACAGCACATCTCTTTTCTGACTCACCAACTTTTGCATCATTGAAAGTAATTGAATTAGAGTGGATTTTAAATTGGCAGCTGTCCCCTTAGCAACTACTATCAATTAAAAAATTATTATAATTATGCTCTGTTCTCAGAATACGTTTTAAACAAACACACATACATCTTGAAATAGTGTTTAAAATATCAGTGTTGCGTTAGTGCACATAAAAGACAGGGAGATTTCTCCAAATTGACCACGGGTTACATGACACTGCTTGTACAAATTTGTAACTGTCACAGAAATGAATAACAAAAATGAAGAAAGAATGTCCTGGAAACTCAAAACACGCCTAGAAATCAGTGATATCCAACCCGTGTGCTTCCATTTTCTCCCTTTCCATGATATGGAGGTATTTCCTCTAGTGGAACTGCTAAGTGGCAACTGGTGGTGGTCGAACTGGGGAGTTCCTAGTGGAAAGGTGTGGATGGATTACATCCATCCATCTTGGATGGACTCTGAACCGACTTGACCAACAGTCATGGTTAAGTTGGTTCATGTGAAGGGGAGCACAAAAGAAGAAGAATGCTAGGGATGGAGAATAGGGGAAGCTTATGGCACAGCTGACACTCTCCAACATTTTAAACAGTCGAATGACTTTTTGTTATCAGCCAGTGGCTTCAGTCATCAACTGAAAAGGCAGCCCTGTGAAGAAGAAGCCACTGCTTCAACTTCAACTACTTGAGTTACAGTGCAGAGAACACATACATACAAACGTACATACATCCAAAAAACACACTCACATGAACAAGTATACAGGGGCTTGGTCAGAGTCCAAAGGCTGATTTTAGTTACAACCAGAGTGGAGAATCAGGTGAGACTGTTGGCACCTACACTGCAGATTTCAGTCTTGGCTGATTGTTATTTTGGTACACAACAACAAAATCATCCTTGTGTCCTTAAATCAAAGGCTGTGGTTTCAATACGTACTGTAAATATTAGTGACTATAAGTGTAATGAGTCTGAACTGCATTTTAATGTGTTTTCCATGAGGCTTTTATATCTTGGATGATCATTTAGTCACTTTAAATGAAGCAATTACATGTACACATTCCCTGACTAAGGGTAAAGCAGTCCCACAAAACTATGTAATCTTTACTTGGCAAGTAGACAATATGTGAAAATGTGAAATTACTTAAGTACTTCAACTGATTTCCTGCTATTTGTACGTAACTTTAAAGCCCAAACAAATTCTTTAATGTTCACTTTTAAAACACTTCAAGTTGTCTGCTATAATTCACTATAGTTTATGATAATTGTTATTACTGAGCCAACAATCCATCATGGACACAGGGAAGATTGTGATGTGCAGTTATGCTCTCACCTTTGATTAAATTCTCAACACTAACAAAAAATAAATTCTTTAAAATGAGAAAAAGGGGTTTGGCAAAGCTGTAAAAATGGCCTTAGGATTGTTAATGTTATGAGCAGCTTGTATTTAGAGATGAACGGTTTAAAGTAACAGATACTTCAGTGTATTGCAGGTGTATTATTACCTAATTTAATGTGCTGACTTGAGTAGGGACATGTTTTTGACGACAGGACTTCCAAAACATTCTGTGAGTGTGGTATGCATATTTTTACAAAATGCAGAAAAACAAACTCAAGTTTTTAATGTGTAGTATGAATGTTATCTGACTCTGTGAAGCCATTTGGTGTCTTGTGAAATAGGAACACAAGCCCAAATACAATGGCTGTTTGCAGATATTAGATACTGTTGGTGGAACTGAAAACAAGATTACCAGAGGGGGATTTAAAAACACTTAAAAGGTCAATTTGTAGCTTGCATATGTTGTAAAGCAATCCAATTTCATGTCTGTAATTGTGCGTGCATGCAACAAAAAAAAAAAGCCATGTAAAAAAACCCACAAGCATGAGCTAAAAATGGGATTTTTAAAAAATCTAAATGAGTGAAATTGTATGTTTAACCTCAGGTCAGTTCAACCCACCAATGAAAAAGCAATAGGAACAAATGAAATGTCTGCAATCTGTTGCTTTGGCTCTTCAGCACTTGGACTTGACCAGATCGATCATACACTGTGCTTACGTCAACATCTAAAGAGATGACATTCAAATTCAAAACAGTAGAAAAAAAATAACAAAAAATTTCCTTGTGTTTTAGCTTTTTCTACTTTTAAAGAACTGTACAAGATTATTTAAAAAAACTCAATAATTAGTTATACATATTTATATGACAACATTGTTTATGTTATATTACTATAAAGAAACAACTTTTTTGTTGTAGACTCTGGATGCAGTATTCCTTTTTCAAAGTATTGTGGCTTTCCAGCACTGAAGACGTTAATGTAGAGTTTCTGCGGTAAAGGTAATATATTCATATGATGCAAAAGTTTTACTTTCACTGAAAATATCAGAATTTTAAGACTGAATGTAGGTTTAATTCTGCTCAACCTAAGAAGTGAATCTGAAAATGATGAAAGGAGAATTCTGCAGTAGCAATGCCTGACCATAAGGTGGAGCTAAGTTATTGACCTATGTGACAGATGAGCTTGTAATGAGAGTTTAAGGATCCAAGTCAACAAAACGGTGTCAGGAACAACACCGGAACCTTTAAAATCAACTTCAAGTCCCACTCAGGATTGAGCCTCGCCTGTCTCATCACATGTGAAGAAGAAAATGCCAACAGACACTTTTTAGTTCACTCAAATGTAAACATTAAGGGAAAGACAGGGGTTCCATCTGTTTCTTCCCTCCTCATTTCAAATATTTGCAGTCCAAGAAACTAGTTTGCTCTGCGTTGCTAATGGTTGGAAAAGGAATACTGCATTTCTGCCGTTTTCTTCAACTTTTGTTCCTCAGCTCTAGTGTGCATCCTGCAGGGGGAAAAAGAACAGGAGGGAAGGCCATCTAGGCGGGGCCTTCCTTTGGAGAGGACGGAGTCTGGGATGTGGAGCTGGAGGATGAGGAGGCAGAGCTCTTCAAAGAGCCCAGAGTCTTGCTGAACCAGGAGTTCTTGGCCGCCTGGATCTCGTTCATCAGGACTCCCCGCTGGTGCTCAAGCTCCTGGAAAGTGACAAGACAAGTACAGAAGATTTTTTAAATAAGGCACATGGAGGAAGAAAGTTTGTTCTAACCAACTGTGCCATGTGGCTTTGCATTTTAACATGTGCTACATATCCAATCATTCATAAGAAATTACAATTCAAACAGACGACAGACCTGTGTATCCTAATACACTTATTGGATTGTGTGTCCCATCAGTGGTCTCATACACTTCTCTTGTGCAGTGCTTTGTATTATATTGCTATTACGGTTAATGTTGTATTTTTGGTTTTCATTTAGATGACTTGGTAACTATTGAATGGACTGCCATGCTCCTCTGTCCAACTACTGAAACATCAGTGATAACATCTGTTTAACCATTAAACTAAGATGGTGATGTTCACACATTAGCCTGTCGCTCATACTACTACTTTACCAGACACAGCAGTTGCAGTAACTTTTTGTGCACTCTCACTTTGCTATGTTAAAATGTGCTTGGAACACATAAAGTTGTCAAAATGCAATAAACTCAATTATGTGCAGTTGTTTCTTACTGACTTAGATCTTTCTCACATCTTTAGTTACTACAATGCCACAGTAGTTTTATTATTGTTACTGCTGTCAGTCAGTTCCCAGTGATGCTGAGGTGCTGCTGACCTGGATGCGGCACTTGGCTTCCACCAGCTGTAGTTTAGTCTGGGCCAGCTCCAGCTCCAACTGCCTCAGCTGCTCCTTCAGCCCATCCTTCTCCTCGTCCAGTGGCTCAGTGGATGTCCTGTCCTTGTTGGGGGACAATGCCTGCAGGGACCCCAGGGGGCTGAACAGGTCCCTGCAGTGCTCACAGCCCATAACTTTGCTCTGCATTAGAACATAAACACAGGTTAGCAGAGATCGACGAGTAAAAACATATACATGTGAACACCGCTGACAACACACACACACAAATAAATGTTGCACTAGAAGTGTAAAGCATATCTGTTCTGGGAGGGTAAATGCATGAGCATAAATGTCAATTTCATATCAAAAACAAACTCTTATTCCTGTAAACATCCAGCTTTTTGGCATTTCACTGGTGTGTGTGTGTGTGAGAGAGAGAGAATTATCCCTGATAAAAACCTTATGATACACCATACATGGAAGTACATTACATTAGCACTGAAATGCATTTCTCTCTTCCTGTATTATATTCCAGTATAACATCCTGCTTCAATGTGATGTGCTGTTGCAACACATTACATTAAGAAGTTAAATCATAATGGGCTAATCTTTATCCAGGCCTGGAGGGGAAGTCCACCACACCCACAAAGAGCAAAATCACATGTTTGAAAAGGGCTAAACAAGTCATGTATGATTGTTTGTCTTTATGGGTGTGATAATGTACCAACCTGGACTGACTGCATAATTTGAACTAAAAGACAGAGCTACAACATCTTTCTATGAGACAAGATATTGTGGCTTTAGTTATGAGTTTTGCTGCCATCTACACCAGATGTGTATTAACCTCACCCTGACAATGTCAAGCTCTTCTTTTGTTGTTGCCTGCTGTTTTTCCAGCCTGGTGCTCAGCTGGGAGCAGATCTAAAACACAGAGAGGAAGTGGGATTATATAACAGATAACACTTTGGAACTATGAGATAAGAGACACTCTTAAGGTTTTTTTAATCCTGTGTTTCTCCACAAATAAAAAGAAACTGAGATAAGTTATATTTTCCTTCAAAGGAATTTCAGTTATTATTGCTGCAGTGCATAATGTTGCAAAATGTGTACAAATTAATTTAGAGCAACAAAACATGTTTAGGATACTGATGTGAACTGCTGCTACAGATAAACATGATACTGACCATTTACAGAAGATGAAAGAAATGTGAATACAAAAAGCACACAGTTCTTACTAAATGATCTCATTAAAATGGTCAAACCTGTTTGTATTCAGCTATGATCGCTGTGGTTTTCTTGATTTCCAACTCTGCCTTCTCCAGCTCCCTCCTGAAAACCTCCTTCAGCTGGTAGAGACAGAACAACATGACAAAAACATTTGCTGAAGAACAGAACAAAGGCAAAGCAAAATCTGAAAGTAGGCGCAGTGAAGGACAGAGAGAGCATCACGAGTGGAAGCTGTACTGGATGTTGTTTATGAGTGTTTGACCTCAGGCAGATCGACTACAAAGGACTTTCTACAAATTACAGTATTAAATTAATGATTTTATTTGACTTTGGACAAAACTTTTTGAGGTGTGATGCTGCCATTAATATCAATGGCTTTTAAAATTGTAAAAAACATACTGGATGTGTTTTTTCATTGGGGATTTATTTGAACTATTAATTATACACAATGTTCAGCATCATTTACAATATACTGATATATAGGTTATTTTCTGGACAACTCTTTGATTAATGGAATAAATCAATGTGACTTTTTGTCACTATAAGGCATGTGCCCATGTTATTGCATTTTTTTGCTCATTTACCTTTAAATAAATGTATTCACACAGTGAAGCCATTTTGCCAAATTATGTATTATGCAAATTGCATGTATTGAAATGCAAAAGCCTTCATAGCAAAGATCATTGAAGTAACTGACCAGTGAGGCTTGTAGCTTGTTAAGGCTGAGTTTAATGAGGTTAATGAGGTAAAGATAAACAGATGTTACCTGAGCCGTCTCCTCCTCATGTCGTCTCTTTTCCTCCTCAGTCTCCACAAGACGTTGCTTTGTGCTCAGCAGCTCTTTGTTCAAAACATCAGCCTTATCTTCTGCCTGGGTACATACAGACACACAAGCAAATTTACAGCTGTAGCACAGCACGATTTTCACACAACCACCAGTGTGCACAAACACATTTAACTGCAGACCAGGTGGAAGCGACGAGAGCTTCACTAAACTGACATTTTGGATTAAATGCTGCCTTGAATTAAATGCTTGCCTACCTAGTGAAAATTTTACATTTTTTTTAAACTTTACTATTTTTTATTCAGTTACAGTGATTCACAGTGAGAATGTGCAGTACAGCTGCAGTCATGCAGTCATGTTCTGTAGTGGAACGACAACTACACAACAGAACAGTGTTTAATATCAGAAAAGGCTAGGAAATGTTTTTTGTTTACAGCTACGTGTGTCTATTTATGGTGAACTCAGAATGCTTTTAATTGTCTCAGTTTTCTGAAATTACAAAAACCCATTTCAAAAAGCACATGGGTTTGCAATATACTAAGTTTCTTTTTGAACTCTATATACTGTAAACTCTGTACTGCTGCTCTATTTACTGTAAACTACTATACTGGTTCTCTATATACTGTAAACTCTGTACTGGTGCTCTATATACTGTAAACACAGGCTTAATAAAAAAATACATTCAAAAAGAGAGGGGCAGAGGGACCCCACAAGAGAGACACCAAGATTTAATCAACCAACTATTACTACATCATCTTCTGTCTTACCTGGTCGAGGTCATTTCGAAGGGCGATCTTACTGGTGACCAGTTCATGGGCCAAGTCATCATTCTCCTGTTCCAGTCGCATACTGGCTTCCTGAAGACGCCGGTTCTCCCTCTGAACACACACAGTTGAAAAATGTATCAAAATGTGTTTATATAATATGTACTGA
>OMLM01002181.1:41752-61922 GCA_900302695.1 Helostoma temminkii | reverse complement strand
GAAACATAAATATATATATTTTTTTTAAAAAGCCCTGACACCTTAAAGGTTTTAATAGAAAAAATGCTACAAACACCCAAGATATCAGCTGAGAGCTCTTAACTCAACAGCAATGAAATATAAGGCAACACTGATGACTGACTGATATTGAACTGCTGGGGTGTGTGTGTGTGTGTGTGTGTGTGTGTTTCAGGTGGGTGGTAATGTTATCTCCCCTGTGTGGAAACAGTGTTACCATAGCGCCCACCGTTAGGACAGGGGATTCCAGGTCAGTCTCCGTCACATGACTTCTCCTCTGAGACTGCCATGTATGTTTGTACACAAGTGACTGTTAGTCCTTGTATTAAAAGTGAGTCAAGCACAACATTCACTATTATACAGGTGCAGTTGTGTGCTATTATTTTATGATTTACAGTATCTAAGTTCGAAGGCTTTCATGGTGGACACAGGTTGGATCACTGCTAACACTATTATAATCATTAACAATGCTACTGTGACTTTTTGACTGTTTTTTCTCCCCTTTCCTCAGTTCTGCTTCTTGCCTTTTTCTAGTTCATCATTTACTGGTCTTGTTAAATGAATGACTTGCAAGCCACTTTGACAATATTTAAATTGAGCATAACATGTACAGTATTTTGCAATATCTGGACTACACCCAAGAATAGAAATGTCCAAATAACAAATGAAATACTTCCTTGAGATTGTGTAAATAAAATGGCCAAATTAACAATTTAAACTGTTTAGCACAGGCAGTGCAGAATTCCTTTATAAACAAACATCACATGAGAAAAAGTGAATGGACAGCTGATTGTGGCTAACTACCGAGCCAATCAGGCTTAACCCTTGACCTTTATGACCGAGGAAGTGAACTGAATGAATGTCACTGTGTAATCTACTTGACACACAGCTCCTCAGCAGTTAACACAACTACACAAGCCATTCAGTTGTTATCTGTGTGGGAAGAAAGAGCAGCTTGATGTCTACCTGCTTGTTGAAAGTCATTTTATTGTAGCAAAAACAATGCAGATGAATTAAATGTGGTGTATCGCCAGTGCCAGGGTTGAAGTTTGATTTTCAATATGCCAGATGTTCCAGTTTTGCTCATTATTATATTACATTACATTATAAGTGCAGCAACAAATTGAGGAAGTGACCCACTGTGCTGCTGGAAACAAAAGCGTTTCTTAATTCTTGGTGGTCAACGTCATAACAGTGGTCTTTTGTAGTTCCTGAAAGTGGAATGTTTGAAGATAAGAGGATTTTCACAATATGACAATGTGTACATTCAGCTGAGTTTTTTAATCTGACCTGTTTTAATGTCAAAAACTGTAAGGTGTTTAGTGTTTGCCCCCAAAGTCTTGCTGGACAAGGGTCTCTCTCTAAAAAACAATTTACAATGTTATGCTGCATTCTGAAATTTTTTTCCTACCTCGTACATAATTCTAACCCTTAAATCGTGTATCTAAATGGTTCTCAACCCTGGTCCTCAGACTCTTTGTCTTGCTTGTTTTCCAGCTTTCCCTGTCCTACCTACTGCTGATTACCTGGATATGGTGTGTTCAGCCAATCAGTAGCTGTAAGTGCAGGGATAATTAGAAAACAAGCAGGACAGGGTGCCTTGAAGACTAGGGTTGAGAACTACTGGTGTAGCTCATGTTTCACAAAGTGAAACACAACTAAAGTAGCTGTTTCTAGATTATTTGATTAAGTAGATGTAGAGGTTTCCTTATTAGTTTTTTTTCACGCTCCATTTAGTATACAACACAACCAGACATGACAAGACAAAACAAAACAAACAAAAAAAATGTAAAAAGATCGATTCACTCAGCCCTCTTCAACTCTGACACAGTAGCATACTAATGTCAAACACATAAACTGAAAGTGTGAGATATACAAACAGTGGCGGAAAGAATGACATGTGTATGTTTCCAATAATTTTACACAGCTCAAGTTTTGATTTGCTTTTCAATAGAGCTGAACACACCCACGCATCCTCTAAACCCACCTCTCTCATTTTCATATGTTCTCAAATACTCATTTAATACCTTTAAATATTCCACCACAGAATCTACCCCAATTCATGTATTATATACTAGTTGTGTCATATTTTCCAATCTTCTTGTACAACTGCAGGTTTACTAACCCAAATTGCCAGTAAGTCAGTTTTTCTTCTCTCTGATGTTCAACTTTCCACTTATACGGTACACAGTTTTACATTAACCCACTAGGGTAGTACAGCTGGAAATTACTACATTCACTGACTGATTCAATGACTATGAACACACAATACAGAAAGGAATTCAACATTAATTTAGTTTTACATATAGACATTGAAGTTGTCAGTATTAATTTGTGTACAATTAATACTGACAAACGTGATTTCAGGTACTGATTATGCAACCTGCTGCTAGAACTCACCCCTAAATCACACAAACACTGCAGCATGACTGTGTAATGAAAGGCAATGCAAAACTGGGCTGTGCTTACAATTTAGTGCTGTGGCTTTTATTCAAACATTCAGACCTGCTACAAAAACACAATCCCTAACCCACAATCCCTTAGCTTTCCATAAAAACTGCATCCTTCCATTTCTCTAAATCTGTTGATTTTGTGTTTAGGTTTTGGTCTTTGCCTACTGGAATGTATCTCTCCAGGTAGCATGTAAACCATCTAATAATATGAAGCATGCTGGGAAATACATTTTATAATATAACAATGACAAAAATCCCTGATACTCCATGGCTTTCTCTGGCGACACTGCTGCCCTTACACCGATATTTTGTTTGTAGCTACATCTTTATCTAGAATGACTTACAGTCAATAAAACTGCAAGTTAAGTTACAATCCTTAGGTCACAAATATTACATTTTATCAACAGTATTACAGAAAAGTGCTATGAGTAACTCTCTATTGTGTTCAAACAGTCCCAGCAACCTTCTGTGTAAGGAAAAAATGTCAAACCTTCCTGAAATACCAGGGGCATAACTAATCCTGCTCTGCTCAGTGACAACCAACGAACTTGTACAAAGCTCAGCATCTTGCTCAAGGCCACTTCAGCAACACACATGGGTTCTGAAACACACACTCGTGGTTTCAGGGCACAAACTAGTCGATGCATCACTAAACCTCATGATCCTACAACTTTCAGTGTTAATATTAGAGACCGATTTGATGACAGGGGAGTCATCCTGACTCAGGTAATGCGATATAAAAACGCTTGATGCCACAGGAAATGTTACCAGGTCCACTTTTAGATTCCTGACCTGAATCCCTGCAGCATAAAATGAAATTGGTCCCAGACCTCAATGTTGAAATTGCATTCAGTTGTGATATAGTGGATATTAGAAATAGTGTGTGCACACACAAGTGGAGAATGGTGATCTATTCTTACATAAACTGGCAATCTAAGAGTTTGAATATTAAAATAAGGAGCAAACAAAGCTGGACATCTAACACAAGACTAGGCCATAGAATCCAATTATCCATGTGAAGCAAACACACACACGAAAGATCTCTCAGCTGATTCCAAACGTATATCCTAATTAGAACAAAGTGACAGCAACAATTTAGCTGTGTCTGGACTCAAAGACAAAGCCCTGTAACATTACGTATCAGACACATTTAGCATGAACACATCACACACCCACACATGCCTACCATGCACGAGTCTACACCATCTACCACATGGAAAGACAAGAAAAATAACAACCATGTGAATTCCATTTTTCTTATCTAAAAATTGTAAAAGATAAGAGATAGCAGTACAGTACAAGTTGAGAATGCCACCATTTAGGGAAAGAAAGAAATAAGCAAAAAAAGAATGAAGCAAACGAAATGATGGAAGAACAGACCTACCACTGGTCTTGGAATTCTGAGAGGTCTGGAGTGGGCAACCAAGCGAGCCAAAGTATCCTCCTCACCCGGACGGTCTACTACATGAGCATCGTAAGCTACCATGATGGACACCTCTTGCATCATCTTGTCTCCTACTTGCTCCCAGGAGCAAAGAAGGAGGAGAGGATGGAGAAAAGTGGTGGAGAAGAAAAAGAAAGGAGTGCAGCTGACAGGTTTTGGGTCTCTCTAAGAGTGAAAGAGGCAACTGGCTGCTTTTGAGAGTGCTCAGGAGCAGAGACCCGCCCACAGAAAGGAGGAGGGGCGGGTGGAGCGAGAGGGCAGTACAACACACCTGTTTGTCTCTCTCTCTCTTTCGCTGTAACGCTAGAAGTGTGCGACACAGGAGAATGAGTTTGCTTTTTCTTCCTTCCACTCAGTGAGTACTTCCATTGTTTCTCTTACTGTGTTTCATTTGTGTCTCTTGCCCACCCACACTTACTCTTAGACTGTTGTTTTAGGTTGCAGTCTGAAGATTTTTTTTTTTCTGTTATCTGCTGCTGGTAAAAATATGTCATATTTATCTATGCTGTGTTTGTTTATGTGCATGTGTTTGGGGTTGTGAGAGAAAGGAAGGAAGTTGTCAGATCAACCGCAGTGACTTGCACATCAATTCAACGTTAAAACCCAGGAAGTGAAAGCAACTTCAGCGCTGTCCTTGATGATGCCTGAGTACTGTAGTATCTCCCTCCCTCAGGACCCCTGGGAATCATGTCTCTGTATTTCTCTTACTGTGTGCCTTTAAATATGATGTGTAAATTTAGCTGCATAAATTTGAATCTAGAAAACAAAGACTCAACTTTGTTTACACAAACAAAATATTCAGTTCATTGAGAGTTCACTCTCGATGCTTCTAATATGACTGTTGTAGTTTATGCAGTGAATTCATTTCTCTATCGCTGTGTAGGTCTTTTTAAGAGTGTCTTTACAGCTTCTGAATCGTCATCCATGCATGTAAGTCTTTCTCTGGGTAGCTATGTTCTGCTTCTCTATAAATTATTCTGTTAGTCTCTCTGCACACATCCTATCTTCTTGGGACACAATCTGTCCTCAGTCTGTTGAAATTCAGCTTTTCTGTTGGACGGATTTGGTAAAAACTGGATTAATCAGTCAAACCCTGAATGTTGAACATTTCTTGCAGTTTTTCTTAAAGCCCTGAAAAGTCATCACTCCAGCTGCGGTCCGGAGGATGTTTAAGAAGGCTGAAAAACTCAAACTCTTGCCATAATCCCCAGAAAGGCTAAGCCACCCAACTACCCGCTGTGTTCATCAAGCAAAGGTGCCAGGGAATTCTTTCGCTGTTTTAAGCAGCTTACGGAGTTCAGCTGATCCGATTTAGACAATGAGAGAGAAAAGGCAGGAGTGAAAAAAATATTGAAATAAGGGCAATGCAACATGATTAGGACAAGCTGTTTTTTATTTTACTCTGATGGTGGTTGAGCAACACTCCAAAGAAAGTCCTAGCTGGACCTCAAGCTGGCTTTGGCAGTCTATGATGTGCTTTAGCCATATTCACTAGCTAAAATAAACTGTAAAAGTCTGTAAAAAATCATTTCAACAAGTGTAGCGTTAAACCTACTGTAAATATTGTGTATAGTATCATATAGTGAGGTGGAGTGATTTATGTGTGACAGGGAGTAGTGTAATATGATGTTGATATTGGATTGAAAAACCCAAATAACAGATTAACTCAGTGTAGTATATGACAAAATGTTGCTAATCAATTAATTAATTTGTCATAAGCATGAAGCTTAAGCATGAGAAAAAATGTGGACCTCTCCCTTTTTGATGGGATTTGGTCTGATATGGTGTGTGACACGCACAATATCATGGTGTGTCCAGACACATGTGAGATGTCTGGAAATTCTGTGCTTTGAAGCTTTGTGAGATGAGGTGACACCATTAGATGCGGCGTGGCATGGCTGTATATTAGATTTGATGTGGCACTGTGTAAGATGGTGTGGCACAAGCTAATGTTGTTATATTATCGGTAAAAAAATTAAGGTTAGTGAGGAGGAGTGTAAAGAAAGCAAGACTCCTCCTCATTTTCATTAGTCTCTGTTAAATCGCTCTCTATCTCTCTCTCACCTTCTCACAGAGTTGCTCCACATACTTCAAACCACAGGGAATATTCTATTTTAAATGTTACAAGAGTGAACAGTGACTGTCATGTTTTTGAGGAGAATAAATTTGATTTGTAAAGACTTGCTAGTAGGATGTGCTTACTCTTCTCTAACAGAATTTATGTGTTATGTTAAACATGTGTTATAGTCAGCCTCTTCTACCTAAAACCCAGAAATACCCATCTTAGGCACTGATCAGTTTTCCTACAGGGTGAATAGATTTCTTTGATCCAGTAAGACCTTTTGTGACAATTGTGACAAGACGAGAGTGACTAAAACTGAAAAAAAAAAAGTGTAAGAGAGACAAAAGTGCAAAAATTTAATAAAAAGCAACACAAAAGTAAACTGAGGATCAGCAGGGGAGTGAAAGATCAGAAATGTGATGTTAAAGCCATGTTTGTGTCTGCCTGGAGGCTAAGTCATCCTGTCAGACAGACTACGTGTTTCATCTCTGCTCACCCGTAGTGCACACATTCTCTCTCCATATGGTCTGTATATCGATGACAGTTAATTTAGTCACTTGCATCTGGTGTGTGTAATGAAGTTTGTCTGCAATGCTGTATGTGTTTGCCCACACAGATAGGTGACAAATTAAAGGGAAAACATAACCATCGCAGGTGTTTTTATACAGGGGAAACTTTGCTCATCCCTCCAGTAGGAGGTACATTGAAACAAAAAAATGTTCAGGCCAGTGAACATTTGTGCCTCACAAATTTCAGTGTGTGCACTGCACTATTTTACAACATATGGGTTGACATGTCACAATGTTGCAAGATTGTGCAAGAGTACCGTAATACTATTAAACCACCAGAGATAAGCAGCAAGTCACAGTGCAGGATATCCTGTAGAAAAACACAGAAATACATCACCAGGGATCATAAGAAGTGTCCTGCAACACATGCTCGACCATGACACTACATCACAACCTGTCTACTTACTGGAAATTTTGACTTTACTTTATTGAACACTTCTAGATAAGAAAAATGCCTGAAATGTAATATGTACATTATAAATATACAGAGGCATGAGCAGAGAGTGAGCAGGAGAGAGAAAAAGAGGGTGGAGGAAAGATGATTATCTTTTCAATCTTTCTCTGTCATTTCTTTCCTTCCTCTAACACAAAACACTGTGTGGTGCACTGACACAGACACACACAGACACACACAATATCATATACACTGTGGACTGCTTTTGGTCTCGGGTGACCTCAGCAAATTCCTCAAATGCCAGCAGTCTTATTAAGGTCAATAAGAGGATAATAATGCAAGTGTGTACGTGTGTGTCTTTGCATTTCTTTCTTTCCTTGTGAGGACATTTTGTTCTTGTGAGTACGTACGTGTGTGTGTGTGTGTGTGTGTGTGTGTGTGTGTGTGTGTGTGTGTGTTTAAAAGGGAATTTTAATTAACAGGACCTAGTAAGCTTTCAAAAAACTATGATTATCATGTAATGGAAGCCAGCAACATGAACAGCAACTTACAAGAAAAGACACAAAAACAGAGCAGAGAGGCAGCAAAGGTAAATGAACTTTTTGTAGTTACTAAAGATATTTCATCTTTATCCAAGATGAAGCCTTCCGGGTGAAAGGTAAAGTGTCTTTAAGAACTTAAAACAAGTTCAGCTGCTACTAAGTCTTTGGGATACCCATGATCTGGGTGAATGTGAATATTTACAGACACCAATAATACAAACTGTGATGTGGCATGAATCATTATATAGAAGTTTAACAGCTGACAACACAGATATACCATATGATAAACCATGCAATAATTCAAGGAAGATCCATCTCATAAAATATCCATATATCCATCTCCTAAAAGTAGCAGTTGCAGGAAAAGTTAATGAACAATTTTCACTTTCCACCATCACTTTGTATGTTGAGTGTTCAATAAAAACATGAAGAATCATGGCTGTTTGTGTTTAATCATCTTAGAAATATTTTTGTTGATATTTGTAACTTTGGTTAAGATCAGACCACATTTCATGACCAATTTATTCAAAATCAGGAAACTGAAAAT
The DNA here is from genome assembly GCA_900302695.1 of Helostoma temminkii. Taxonomy (NCBI): domain Eukaryota; kingdom Metazoa; phylum Chordata; class Actinopteri; order Anabantiformes; family Helostomatidae; genus Helostoma; species Helostoma temminkii. The sequence continues at coordinate 53,893 of OMLM01002181.1, read as the reverse complement.
AGTTCACTTACTATTTCCTGTAATTGTATTTCCATTAAGTGCTACTGGGGCAGCTCCTTTCTGATACATGAAAAGTGATGTGTGAAGTATATTTCAAGAAACAGAGAAACTACTTAAGCTACAAAGGTACTATAACCTTTAGCAGAAGAAAGAACCAGAAAATCCAAGGAAGTAGTCACAGTCCTACTTTCCCATGGACTCCCATTTAAATTGCTATATATATAAGTAAAACACAAGTAACCCCAACTCTGGGTACCCAATACGTAGGAAGACAATATAAATCATCATAAAGGATATCAAACATCTATGAGTCAGTGCAAATAACCATCACATGTGGGATATTGTGTATTGTGGACCAATCAGAGATGCCACTGTGGTAAAAAACAAACAAACACAGAACTGCCAAATTATCCTAAACCTCTGACCCCTCTGGTTAGTTCTTGTGCGTCCGTGATAGATGCAAATAAATGAATTCCATAATGCACTGCTCAGACTCATACAGTAATCATTACAGTAATGTGTGTGCAGACAGTTTGGGTTTCTTTCAATGTACACTGGAAAACTTCTGCAAATGAAGGTCTCACTGGAAGTGCTTGAGGTCTAGGTGTTGCTTTTAAAAGATATTTGCCTTATCGTTAGCAAATACACTTGTTTAAAGAGCTCCTTACCTTGATGTTGCATGCCTGCTCCATAAGCCTTCGGGCATTCTCCGCAGCTCTGTAGCGTTTAGGTAGCTGGACTCTGAAGAACTTGAGAGCCCCTTCAAAGTCTGCCTGTAAGAGGTCCTCTTTAGATGTCTGGAGTGAGAGATGAGAAGGTGGGAGGAGAGTGAAGGTGGTGGTGAAGACAGACAAACAAGGCATGGTTGTTAAGAGTCAGACAAGAAGAGCACTGCAGACTGTATTTCTGTAACCAGGGAGGTCTGATTTAACAACATTAACAACATTTAAATTATGAAGTGCAGCATAACCTCTGCTGTACTGTAAAGGGACAGCTGCGTTGTTGTTTACTGAAATAATATCACTTGTCCTTTTCAGTCACACTTACAGTTTCTTTACATAGTCAGTCGTTAGAGGCTGAAATGTCATTTCACATACCCGTCTTCTAGTTGTGTGTCTTGCCACATCCACATTTTCACTACTACTACACTATTGCTGTATATACAGTACAGTAGTTAAATGCCTGGAGTATAAAAAAATCTAAACAAAACCACTGATGAACACATTTTAACTGTAATACAAGTGTGCAAGTGGGCAAGTTTGAAGGTAGGATAGAGTTTAGACAATAAGTGTTAAAAAACACACCAATACCACCATCTTGTGGTGTGAACACATATAAACGCTAAAATATATCCAGAAAGATTATAGAGAATCAGAATTTGTGAATTTCCCACTGGGATGAATAAAGTATCTATCTGTCTATCTAGAATGTGCAATCATCTATTAGAACCTATTACTCACAGGACAGGTCTGCAATGTTAGACATAGTGTAGGTAACATGAAGAGAGGAAAGACAGGTGAGAGTCCTGTTTTGAATAAACCGTTGCATTCCAACAGCTTCTTCTAATGTTTATCTTCCACGGGACTTTACATTGCAAGATCCAGCACATATCCCCAAAAGGAAACAGACTAACACTGCTTGTGAAATAATGTCATCAGACATCAAAGCATTATCTTAACGTATATTAATACGTTTTGCCTGCTCTCAAAAGGTGACAAACAGATTTACTTTTCTTCGCTGTCTGCTTTTTCCCCAAGTCTCTGTCCTCAGCAAGTTAAGTCACATAACTCTGAATCTGACCATCCATGCAAGCTTATTTTCTCTTATCTAGCATCTGTTTCCCAGTACCGTTCCCCCCAACTCTCACCGCCAACAGCCTGGGGACAAAGAGCCGGTGTCCCATCCCAAGGAGACCCATCACTCTGCAGAACGAGTCTGCTGAGGCCTGACTGCTGTGGGGCCTCTCTTCTGCCGTTCCCTCTCCATCTTCCACAGCCCTGCGTACTGCTGGAAGGGGCAGATGAGGGGTGAGGGCTGGTATAGGGGGAGGAGAGGGCGGAGGAGATGGTGGTGGGCTGGGACAGGGGAAGGGAGAGGGGCAATCCCGCTCTGGGGCCAGGGTGGCAGATGACTCCAGCGTGTCGTCCAAAGGTTCCAGTGGGTTTGTCAGTTGTTGCAACAGAAATAGAGGATGGGTGGACTGGGAGCAGACAAGTTGGTACGTGTTGTCAATTTAGGAGGACAGAAAGTAGTTTTGATGTCAATGTCTAGCCAAACTGCCTGGGTCCTGGCATATGAGGTGAATTAACATCCGGGAAGAGCAGCTGATAATTTCACATCAGTGTTCAAACACAGATGAACTGATGTTCAGGATGCCAGCTAGGAAAGAAGCAAACAACTTCTTGCAATAAACTCAGCAGCCACAGCCAGGCACCCTTGACATCCAACCTTGGACATTAATACTGATTCAGTTCATCTAGTCAAAACAGTGTTTTGGCAAGACGTTTGTGGGGGACACTCAGCTTGTTCCACTGTCAGAGCCTAGAAATGGCCACCATGTGCGACAGAACAACAGTCAGGAAATTATGTATTGACACAGCTTTCGGCATAATGCTCAGTCTTCCAGCTACCTGTCAGGCTCATTTTGAAATTCAGTCACAGTACCTAATGTCTTCATCTTCTCCTGCCAAACTCCCCCAACCAATTCCAATCCAGCACGCTGTTGCCTAGCAACAAAACTGCTCCACACGTGGGCTGCTGCTCAGACAAACAGCAGCGATGAATAAGTACTCCACCTTTTTTATTTTTCTTTGGTTGTTAGACTTCAAAGAAGAACAGCAAACCCCTCCTCGGTCTGCACAACTCAGTGGCCTTAACGCTCAGGGCTCTGTGTCTGTGAGACGACACATCAAAGCAGTTCATATATTTTACCCAGTTTCCAAATGGGAGGCTGCATATCGTATGAAGCTGACATGATTTCAGCCTTCTTAAAAATGTAAAATTGACTGAAATAACAGATGAATCCTTTTATCTGAAGAGCTCCAGTCTAAGGCTGAGCAGACGGTACTGACAACGCGTCAGAAGCAGAGGAGATGCAGTTTGTTAGTGTGGAAGTCTGGCACTTTACTGCCTCCGGGAAAGATAATGTGCTCTATATTTGTGCTGGTTTATGGCTGAGTGGATGCTGACCTCGATGACTCCTGTTCAAGGCAGCTATGCATGAGTTGAGGTAGTTAAACAAAAACAGTGTTTGCCATATGCAAGCAAGTCCCAGTTTCTTTGCTCTCCGACTTCACTAATATAACAGTCTGAACTCTGTCCAGTTCCAATCTCACAAAAAGCAGTAAAGCACAGCCCAGTCAACGGTTACAGCATGCAGCTCAGCTTCTGTCCCTCAGGCAGATTTCCATTAGCAGCAGCAGTAGCCAGGCATCCTGTCTTTATTGGTTGGTAGATCGTTTGGATGATAAGCTCCTTCAGATGGAAAGTCACTTCTGCCTCTCAACAACACAGGGTAAATGGTCGAGTCTGCATGAGTGTATGTCTCGTGCCATCAAGAGTGATTGTCCTGACCAAGGCGAGGCAAACACACACTGTCCACAGCTTCTCTCTTTTTCACTCTCTTTGCCTTCTTCTCTTTCTCTACCCCTCTCTCTTCCTTCACAGTGCTAACAGCTAACAGCTAGCAGCTAGCAGGGGCGGCTTCGTTGCAGAGGTCTGTGTGGTGGGCAGAGATGAGAAGAAGGAGAAGGCGGAGGTAAAGGAGTAGGAGGTAGAGAAGAGAGAAAGAGGAACTGAAGAAGAAGAAGCTCTAAGCAAGCATCCAAGAAGATGAAGAGAGAAAAAATGTAAAAAAAAAAATAAAAAACACAAAGCTTTTTTCCTCCTGGTACAGAGTGCTAACACTATAGCCTATGCTCCTGTTGTGCTGTGGATGGTGACTGCTAAGCAGGAGAGGTGAACACAGTTGGAGGGAGGAGCGATGAGAGAGGAGAGCAGAGTGGATGGAGGAGGGAGGGGGTGCCTCGGGAGAGAATGCCGTCATGCCTGGCCAATAAGAGGCAGGCAGTGGAAACCCCTTTCACCGTCCTCACATCCTTACCTCTTCTCCATTCCTGACCATAGCATCCACCACATCTTTCTCTCTTTGACACACAGAACACATTACTACAAAAAATATAGATCAGGAGGGATTTTTACAACCAACCATGTCTGATTCGTTTAGAGAAGAAAGACTGAGTGTAGCTGCTTCACTGTGTAATAGCAATTTGAATTATTGATATTGTGAGATAATCTGCAACATTATGTACATACTACGGAAGATTTTCAAGCATTTTAGTTTTTTTCATCAGTGTGACAAACTGTGCAAAAAAAACCCCAAAACTTGTGTCTCACAAATTAAAAAAAAACAACAAATTAGTGTATTAAATTAATAGTGACCTGAAATTAAAAATTAACTGTACAAACTGATCGCCAAAGGCATCAGTTTAGAGATGTATAACGTTACACACATTTCATTATTTACTGACATTACCATGTTTAGTTCACAAAAATTAAAATTAAAATTATTGTAAAAATTATGCTTTTTATCTCGTAGTACTGACACAGTCTACATAATAAGTTGTTTTTGAAGTTTTAGTGTGACTTCTACAAGGACTGTCCCATCAAATTAATGTCTACATTGAAGAACAGGACAACACCATGCAGTATTGGCAGTAAATGCCAAAGCCCATTGATCCATTCTACCACAAACCAGTCTGTTTACACCAATCCTGTGTGACAGCAAAACATAATAAACAAACATAATAAAAATATTCTAAGTTGTTTTTTTTTTAAAATGAATAAATAAATAAATGAACCCCCTCACTTGAAAGTATAGTTTCAGAATTGAGCACTAGGGGGAGAGAAATGTCAATGAACAAACAGCCTGAGGCTCTACATCTGACATATAGGATTGAACTCACATCCTTCACATTCACTGGCTTCATATTCATAATTCTACACTTTAATAAATGTATGTGTGACTTTAATAAAATCTGTGTGTAACCACCGTCCTAAATGTTATATTTAATTAATGAGTCCAGATTTTAATTCCAGATTGAGTTTTCTGTAGCACTCAATACAGAATGAACAATGTTTCTTTTTTCTATTACTAAAGCAAAGATGATCCAAAACTCAAACAAGTGTTGAGTGGTTCTAGTATTTGACATAGCGGAACTAATTTTAATACACAGTTACAAACAAACAAACAGATGCATGAAATTAGTGCTAACCTTAAGCAGGGCCAGGGCTACATTGAAGATGATGTTCAGACCCTGAAAGACAAAAAAGCATTGGTATATATAAACATGTACACAGAAAACATTCATGTACATCCACAGTATATTGGTTTCTGATACATTGAGAATGTAATTGGAAAGTGAATTTAATTGCACTGTAGGCATTTTTTGCAACAAGTATAGCTTTCAGCAGAAAATAGTTGCTAAAACAACAACAACAACAGTAATGACCATTAGTCCTGAAAAACTATTCGTTTTTTACAGGATAAGACCCCTCACAATGCTCACATAGAATCTTGAGGTGTTTATTTGTATCTTGCATTTATGTAAACATTACTGTGTGGAAAAAAAGTGTCATTGGTTATCAGTCTACTGTATTTACCGATATATACTGTACATATGAATGCTGTATTACTACTGTATGTTTGGTTGATTCCTCTTTTGTTATTCATTGTGATTTTGACACAGAAGCAAAGAAAATGAAAAGCTGATGTCAACTCTGCATGGAAACACCCCTCTCCTTGGTCTCTGTAACGACCAGTTCACATGGCAACACATAGCTAAAAATATCTGGATGGCTCTAAAAATAACCAGAGAAAGAGAAAAACGGGGGAGCTCTGCCTTCACACACCTATCTTTGTAAGCCTCAAGATGGTGCTATAGTGCTAAAGAAAGAAGCATAATATAGCATAAGAGTGTGTATTAGGAAGACTGATTCATAGGAGAGATTTGGATACAAAGAGATGAAGGATGATGACATAGACTGGGATGGAGACAGGGTAATCAGCCTAGAGAAAGGTTAAAGTTCACGGGTCCATGATGATTGCAAAAAACTTTCAGTCATAAAAATAAACAAATAAACAAACATAAAACACACAAAAAAACATCAAAACTCATTAAGATGTGAGCCACAATCAGTATTAGTGGCAAAACACAAGAATGAAGAACTGAGTTGCTAGCAAATACTGAGAGACAAAAGTCAACTATTGGGTAGACTTTATCAAGACAAAACAGTAGATGACTGTGTGTGAATGTGCTTCTGAAGTGTGAGGAGAGATTAATAAAAAGCAATGAGAATAAACATGATAGACAAAGGGAACAAGGGCAGAATGCGAGAGCACAAACGTAAAGGACCAATAAGGAGCAAAAAAATAAATTTGGTAAAGAGAGTGAGATCTGGTGTAGAGGTTGTTGGTGTGAAAATAGGATAGAAGAAAGAAAATCATAAAATATGTGCAGAGAAAAACTGTTAAAGAGAAGAACCCAGGAATAGGCAGATTGTAAGGAGAGTAAACAAGGAACAAGACAAAAGGCACACAGAGTAGCGCAGACGGAGAAAGATACAATAGATGGAAATTGTGTTTTACCAAGCAGATTCTCATCATGCGGCTCACTGGGTGAGAAAGACCTAGGTAACTTTTAATTGCTCTGCCTGGGGCCAATAGGAGGACTGACACAGGCAGGGATGGAGGAAAAGTGGGAGAAAAGTGATAGAGAAGGGCAGATAGAGAAAGAAAGGTGGAGGTAAAGAGGGCATTTGATTTGAATTTGAATGAAACTTCAAACCAAGACAGAGAATCAAAACTAATTTTAACTATTAAAAATTACTAATCCTTCTTGTTGTTTTGGACACAAGCACATTCAATTAACACATATTTATATATATTTTTAGTAGTTACTCCAAATTGTCTTGGGTAAATGACAGCAGGTAATAGGTGGCAACTGGAATGTGTCTGCATGTGAGATTTATGTAAGAGCAATTTAGAACAAGAAGCAAACAGTGATTGTTATCAGGTTAGGGGACCATAATTACATTAACTTTGTGATTGTATCAACCCTAAAAAGTATGATCGATGCATGCCTATTGATTACCTTGGAAAGACCGAGGGGCAGGAGCCAGATGGATTAGTGATGCTGCTGGTATATCTTTTAATTTAGTACCTTTTACTTGCCAGTGATAGCTGGTCGGGGGAGGACAAGGAAAGTTCACAAATTCTTTTCTGTCAGTTCTTCTATTTCCACCCTTTCCTTTGTCTCCTTTCTCCTGCCTTAATCGTTGCCATCTTCCCTCTTATGAACCTCTGCCACTGCTTGTCTGCCTTGCTCCTGACTTTCTTTATTACCTCCTACAATACTTCATCTTTCTAGATGTTCAACCCTTTCTTTATTGGAATCTGGGTAACGTGGACCCAACAACTATTTAAATAATAGCAATATAATGTAGTGCAGTGAGTCATGTTTTACCTCACAGAGAAGCAGGTCAGTGATGTGGAAAACCATGCACAAGGGGAACTTGGCAGTGAAGAGAGTGAGGAACCACTGGGAGGCGTACATGTGTGCCTCCAGGTTAAGTTCCTGGAAATGGGACCACAGGTCTGGAAGCTGTTCCTGAATGAGCAGATAGTGGAAGAGGAACAGGAGGAGGAAAAACTTGTGAGAAAAACAGCACTTACAAAAATCTAAGATGTGGCTCCGCTTGCCATTTAAATTTTATATTATTTCATTTTTACTCGTACTTTATTAAATCATGCTGTGTCACAGGGAGGATGATTGCTTTCAAGAGAGACTCAAGAATGAAAGAAAAAAAGTTAAAAAAGAGACATAAGATGGTTCAGTACAATGTCAGAGACATTATTCACACATTTGACACATTGTTAAATGCATTAAATTAACTATATGACAAAGCGCCAATATTACATTGTAAAAAGCAACTACAGTCACTAAATTTCATGAGTAATTGTAACTGTACAGAGCACGTACTACATATTCTGGCATTGCCAATGTTGTATTATTAATTGTATTTTAATGTGTATTGAAGGTAAAATAAGTCTCTCACATTACAGTAATTCTGCTTTTCCCACCAATTATTCCCTGTTTTATATCCTTCCATTTTGTGGATGAAGAGTAAATAGATGCATGTTTCAGATGTGCATGCAAATATGTCTTAGCATCCATGCATGTGCAGTGAATAAAAGATTAAATTAGCCAGACAGGAATCCATTTTGGCAGCCAACACTTACCATGCTACATGACACCCGACTGAATGAGATAGTGAGCTCCCACAAATATGCTAATAATTAGCAGTCAATGCTAACATCCTTACACTGAGCGCATTAGGTCGATGCTAACTGAGTTAATCTTGATGCTGAACTGACTGAGAGCAGGGCTAGGATACATTTCAGGGCCAAATTAAACTCTACTTAGTGAGTGGATTTAGGCTGTAATACCTATGTGGGGTGGTACTTTACATCAGCAATTATTATCCCAAGCAGACAGAAAGAACTCTGTTTAACCTACACAGTCTTTAGTTCTTGTTAAATCCTGATGTGTTTTGTGACCAAAAATGTGTCAACAAGGCAACAGCAATAATGTTGAAATCCACAGATGATGCAATCACTGGTAACATGCACCATAAAACTGAATATGATCAAACTTTACTAGCTTTTATGGAAAATGCTCTTTCATTTGCCATTTACACTGTCTACTCGTCATTTCTTTTTAGTGGCACACAGCACTGATTCATTGTACAAACCCTGCATTTAATTATTAATTTAATGAAAATCCCCCGTGGGGTGTCATTTTCACAAATGTTACGATGTCTAAAAAATAATAATAAAATCTTGTATGAATTAATGGTCCTTGTAACTACTGTGCAACACAGACAGCTGGATATGTGCAGTGATGTTCATGGGATTCAAAGTTATGACGTAGACAAAATGACTGATTAACATTTTAAATTTTGAGCTGCATTTGTAGTGGTCCTTAAGGCCAAATCATTTTAATTTCTGTCCCTAAGTGGGGATTAAGCACACAGGGTCCAATTGTAGCAAAAGCCTTATAGAGCAGGAGGAGCTATTCTATTTCTAATAAGCAATTACCATTTATTTTCCTCATAGACAATGTTAGGTTAGGATGGGTGGATGGACATTGTTAGTTCACTCTGTGTCTTGGACTGGCATGAATCTGTCCTGGATAAATCCATAATGCAAAATATTAACAACTGTGTTGTGTTCTTACATAAAAAGTTGAAGGTACAAGCCTGTGTTCACAAAAACATAAAAAGCTAGGAGTTATAAACTTTTCAAAAACTGTATTCCATCAAGAAATATCCAGTAAGCTTACAGGCTGTTACATGCCCACTAAAGGCAGGAAAAATGCTACAAAATTATTGGTGTTCAGAAAACTGAACACAAACAATCTGAAGCTTAAAGGATAAGGCCGATGATTTTCTATATTTTGTTTTTGTCAACAAATCACATAAAATGACAATGTTGTCTACTGACTGTAACATTTGTAAATCCAGATCCCGATTTTCTTAACTTATTCAGGCCTCCACTGTTGTTCAAAAACTCTTGCAACATCAGTGAGTCAGACCACTGCACCGGGTGGCATGTTTCATCCACACAAAATCTAAGATCACTCAGCCTTATGCTTTTAGTGAATACAGTTTTAAATTGAGTTTGGTAAATTTTGGATTAATTTAGAAATACTAATTGATTGTTTTATTTCAAATCCACTGTGGTAAATAGAAAACGTCATAGAAAAACCCAAAGTATTGTCCAAATACTTCTGGATCTAACTGTATAATAATTACAATATTCAGCATTGTTCTGTTTACTGAAATACAGAACATTGAAAAACTATTCCAGAATCAGTGGCTACTCACACACTTGAAAGTTGCAAGTCCATAATACATTTCATATTTTTGGAAAAAATGCAGTACCAACCTGCATCAGCCTTTCAAGCTGGTAAAACTTGCAGTGAAGATCTTCAAAGTTGTTCTTGTAGAGAGCTCTGAGGCCGTACTCATACATGATTTTCACCAACACGCAAAAAGCCTGTTCCTCAGGCATCTGAAACCACATGGTAAAATTTCAGGTACATCAATATAAACTTTAAACAAATAGCTGTCTAAAATAAATACCTAGTTTTACAAAAGAAATAAGGATATTTTTGAACTCTGTTAGAGCTCTGCAAGAGACATTTTTATTAGCATGTAAATTACATGATGGGCACTCAGATGCTTCCAGACCAGGGTGAACTTTTATTTAGCTTTCAGCTCCCTAAACTTGATTGGCTTAAAATAAACACACAAAGAAGAAAGAAGAAGAAGAAGAAGAGGTGCGAGTGACTTTAGGGGAAAGACTGCAGGGTGTTTGCATGTGCATGAAAGTGTGCAGAAAAAATGTTTTATGTGTGAACGCTTTACTGTCTCAGTGTGTGTGTGTGTGTGTGTGTGTGTTGCATGGATGGATGAAGAGTCATGAGAGACGGCTTAACACTATATTTGTGTGTCTACTGTGAAGGTATAGGGGTTTATTTCTCTACACACACACTTGCAGACGGTGAGGTGAGGTGATATTTAATCAGAGTGACAGTATGTGTTTGGGGCTGAATGGGCTCCTGCAGGTAAACCTGAAGCCCTATTAATATTCCTGACATCTTCTCTATAACCTCTCTTCTTCCTCTTTCTCCTCTATAATCTGTCTGCCTCCTCCTGTATAACCTCTCTTTCTTTTACTGCAGCTCTCCCCTTTATCTCTCCTCTACCTCCACACCTTTACAGCCTCCCTCTCCATAACTTCTTTGTGCTTTCTCCCTTCTTTACACCTCATCACGTGCCTTCACAAAAGTCATCCATAGCACTTAGTGGCTCTCCTACTGTCTCTTTTCACTCTACGTCCTCCTGACCTGTCCCTTCTGTCTTTGTCCTCTTTAACCTCTGCTTCTCTTGTCATTTGGCATCACAAGTTCTACCACTTGGGACTCATCTGTCCCCCCCTTACTTTGTCTATAATGTCTTCCTCAAATAAAATTTCAGGTGCATTATACGCAGTGTTGCATGACATGTACATGAAGTACAAAACAAATGAAATGTAATGGAAATGGGAATAAAGAGCTGTCTCTGCAAGTGACCTTGAAAATAAATGTGTGAGGTTAAAGGAGTGCCTTGTCCACCTCTTCCCACTCCTCATTTTCCACTATGACACTGTCTCATGCTTTCAGCTTTACCTTATTTCACACTCTCTCACTCCCTCTATTCTCCCAGATCATTCTGCTATAAACTGTTTTCATTCGAGCAGTCAGCAACTTTCTTTTCAGAGACCGACATTCTTCTTGTCTCCCCCTCTCTCTCAGCCCCATTGAAAGTGTTATATTGTCTTGGTTCTGCTTTATTACACCTCATTCAAGTGAGCAGACTTGGTTTCTGTGGACATACTGTGGTGAGCTGTAGGTGCAGGTGTACAATTTACTTTTTTTGTTAAAATCTTTTCTGAAAGCATGGAGCAAAGGAAAAGCACCAGAAGCAAGGTTTTAATTGAATGTCAATTATTTGTAAGTAAATATGTAATTGTTTTAGTTGTATATTGTATATACTAAATGTATACTACTATAACAGCAAGTATTAACACTGTGTCAGAGCTCCATTACAGTATGTAACTTAAGCTAGCATTAGCAGGACATTCTGCTCTGTCCAGCCCTCCTTCTTACTGATTTGACACGGCTCTGCTGCACTGTTTACACTACACACATTATATTTTTCACAACCCTTCAGATAGCAATTATGAAATTACAATAACTGAGAAGCTTACTAATGAAGTTGAAATCCTTCCTATTCTCTGATTGGTTAGAAGTGGGTGCCCTGCTCAAAAACCTTTAGAAGTTTTTTGTATATCTCGGCATCACTGCCAGGCTGGTCAACAGTTTAAGAACAGAGGGCGTTGCTGTAAAGCAATTTGCAAAGCTCACTGAGGCAAGGTTTACATTTAACTTTCTGCAAATGTAATTTTTGTTGGTTTTATTTTACAGTGTTGGTTACTACTTTGATGTTGTGGAGCACTTTGAATTGCTGTTGTGTATA
>OMLM01002181.1:10720-41074 GCA_900302695.1 Helostoma temminkii | reverse complement strand
TAAAATTAAGTAAATTAAAGCTTAAATATACTGTAGGAATCAAGGACTGTTCAGGAATCATTAGTTGTGGGAGTTTTGAAGAGTACAACAAGATAATTACTGATTGTCTCAAACAGACGCTAAAACTTCCTGTTAACACTGGGAATGTGCAAAGCCACAGATATACCATTACTGATGAGAGCGTGAATATTCACATTAGCCATCAACTGAGGTACGCATGTAAGAGGTATGTGAGATAACTACATAATGAACCAGTAATGTAGTTATTTGCTATCTAATATGGTCTATATTTATATAATATGGAATATAATAATAGTAATTAACTTCTTTTTATACTTAACATATAGCATATTTTTCAAATGTTCACAAAAGTTTGTGTTTTTGATGAAATGTTTAGTAGTTTTCAGTCAGTAACTAATTATCTCTAAGACACTGGATATTAAAAGCTTATCACCTCTCTCTTATCTCGCACTTTCCATCTGTATGAGGTCGACATGTATTGACGAAATTCTAAGTTAAGTCCCTGTGACAAATAAAATAACAGCCATATTCCATGCCCACCTCCTAATGACAAGGGCAGTAGTTACAGAGCACATTACAACTAGAAAACGTATCTAAATTTTAGCTTATATTGCCAAAACACTGCCTTGTCAAGTTGCCACTGTTCTGAAAGCAAGGGTTGCATTATAGCAATTCTCTATTCTCTGAATTTGGTAATTACCAGCTCATCTAGCTCTTCGCATTGCAAAATATTATACTATGTTCAGCTAGTCACTAGTCACTATTCTGTAGCTGAACAGGGTGCAGTATTTTTCTTGAAAACACAGGAATATTGTTGCAGGCTGGATAGGAGAAATTCACTATAAGCTCTATAAAATCAAGGGGAGAAGCAGATTCAGATGGTAATTTGCTATAGAAAGATGAGTAGAAATGACCCCTTTTACAGTGATCTAACAATATTTTATACTATTATTGTAAATATTGTTTGTAGTCACTTTAAAACTCACTATTAGCTCACTACAACAATTAAAAATAGAAAATGTATGTAAGTCACCATGGAGAGTATAACTGTCATTATTAAATCAGACATACTCTAGGATAGGAAAGCCAAATCCAAGTCTTGTTAAAAACCTACATAGTTTGGTCATAAAAGTATCAAACTTGTAAAGTAACCTTCAGATGACCGTTCAGGAGAGGCAATGCCTCAAAACGGCTGGTAGCTGACACACCACACCAATCATGCTAATGGGCAAACAGACAGGCTTTTTCACTGTGTAAACAAGGATCCAGGGAGAGGTTAAAGTCTCTAATTCAACCCACACTTTTTAAACAGGGGAGAAGCTGAAGACAACATAACACAACTTCAAAGCTTATCAGATTGCATTCTTGCAAGACCTATGTTGGACACATACATTAATGCCTGATTACAGAGGAGCCATCAGAAGACTGAAGTCAGGGACCAAGGTAGTGTAAACTCAAAGTCCAGGCAACAACAACAAATGCAAAACCTCTACAAAACCAACTAGCAATTTAAAATGTTTTAGAGGTTAGCTGCACCAGAGCTGAGCACAAACACAGAGAACACAAAGACATGTCCTATGATTTTGCCCTTCACAAAGCAGTTGTACTGCTGATTGAGTGTGGCAGAGTCAGATGAAACACACCATTTTATGTGTTTTGTTTGGTCTTGTCCAGAACAACTTGAAATGACTAAGCTGTTAAGGCTTCAATATCTTCGTCACAGATATTTTGGCAGGATGCTCACTTATTGATGGACACATCAGGTGTAAGAGCAGTAAAACCTCCAAACATTAGGTTGAATTATTTTTTCCCCTATTTTCATACTTGGAAAATGAGTTTGGACGTCCACAGCTCCACTGTTGATCCGTTCAGCTAATTTGGGGTTTGATGTGGAGGTAACGGAGAAGTCTTGTGGAGCTGTCTGCAGTGTAATCTACAAGCTGACATGCTTGATGGAGTGTGGCATTCACACGTCCCCAACTCGGCTGGGAGAAGTGCATGCTGACAGATGGATGGGGGAGGTCCTGGTGGGTGAAATCTAAATTTGTTAGCCTGAGCCAGATAATAAGCTCAGAGGGGTGTATTATTACAATCTATATGCCTAGATTCTCAAAACCAACAAGAACATTGTTGGTTTCTTATATGTATTCAACTTTGCAGATGTTTCACAAAAGTACACACAGGCTAATAATCATTGTATAAAAGCCATCATTTATGTACACATCTAATCCTACAAGGTATTAGTAATGATGAGTTAGTTCACACTGTAACAGCAAAAGCTGAATATACTGAAAAGAAATGCAGTTAGGGTAAAAAGGTAACTCGAAATTGTCTGAAGGTGTGAATGTGAATGGTTGTACGCATAATGTGTGTCTTTGTATGTCAGCCCTGAGATATACTGGCAGGCTGCCCAGGGTGTACCCTGCCTCTCAACCAGTGACAGCTGGGATCGGCTTTTCCACCCCCAGGATCCTTAACAGGACAAGCAATGTAGAGGGATTTTTAACACTGAATAAACCCCTGGAACAAGCTTGATTTTTTCCAAAAGAAAGAAGATGAAAGAAATACTAAATGAGTTACACAAGCTAGCTGAACAGCCTTTAACAGAGCCAGATGTGACCATCAGGACTTTGGCTCTTTATAACCTACTGTATGTGACAGTGAGAGGGCATCTGTGCTGTCAAAGTGTCCTTGAGGAGCAAAACAATGAACAACTGAAAACTTGAGAGAAGTCTTTCACTGAATTGGGTAAAAAGTTAAGGAAACTAGTTGAGAGGTCGTCCTTTTTTGCGTATGAAGTACCAATTGATGGGAAATGTAAAAATATATAATTATAATCTCAGTTCTGTTTCCACGGTAATATTATTTTTGTGAATTATTATTTGCTCACTGAACAGAAATAGTTTTTTGTTTTCATATGTCAAATGTCAATGTCGGCTTCAGAATACAAAGCAATTCAGCAAGGCAAACATTTACTCTAACAAAGACGTCTGGCATCGCATTTACAAGTATACAGAAGTCTGATCACAAAGGCAGTTGTCAGGATATAAACTAGTATCCTGAATAAAGTGTGCATGGAGACAGTGATGAGTCATGCTGCTTTTGGTTTCCATGGAAATGTAAACAATATTCTTCTTATCCATTTATCTGAGAGCCACACAATTTGAGCCTCGCTCGCTCACTGTGAATACCTTGCACAATTACCTGCTGTATTAGCAGAAAACAGAGCACAAAACTCAGGTGACATCCCCCACAGAATAAAAGTTAGAAGTAAAAAAGACTCCAGGCTTATTAATGAGTAGAATATGAAAATTAATATAAACTTTGTCCTGGATCCTTTGTGCCTGTAACCCACTCATGCCTCAAGATCCAACCAACCTTATCAGCTGCAAATCTACATGGATTTGCATACAAATGAGCGCTGGCTCGCCACTGACCTAGTTGGGTCCAGACTGGATGCTAACCGTTCCTGACAGGTTCTCCCAGAGCGCTGACCAGCCATACTCTACTCCTGTACTGCCAGGAAATCACAAAGGTGATAAAAGTTCCACATCATTCTAAAACTACATTTGATTTTAGTGAACAAACAGAGCGGCAGTGATACGTTTGTATTTCTTATATATATTCACATTACTTGAGATTATAAATTATAATGTGAAATGTAGGGCTGTGTAGTGCCTTTGAAAATTCCCACAAGGAATGAAAATGTTCATGACATGTATCTTGCTTAGCACAAAGAGTTTTAAAGAAATATCCAGCAAAATATCCAGATGATAATATATATAATTTAATTTATGGACGTTATGAGGGTTTGGCTTCATAATTAAGACTATTTAAGTTGCTATTAGTCCATTTAGTTATTTCATGCTCTGTACATTTGTCTCATTGGGAACATTTTAGACACTCATACAGACTTAAAATTATTCCCTAAAACAAAACTACACACACAGCACACCTAACATAACATGTTAACATGTTTAACCTTTTGCAGTCGATTTTGGTAGCCTCACATGCATGTAGCAAAATTATGGTTTGAATTGGTTGCTGTTCCAGATTGTGTTGTTCCTGACAATCTGAACCAGTGTCCTCTCTGCTAGGTGAGGCAGTTTCGGTCCAGACCTTGGAAAGTGCCTGTATGTTTCAATAACTTTTATGCACAATGGTTTAAACTGATGGTTCTGGATCTGTAGTTATTTACAAAAGCTGCCAAGACACCTGTCTACCATGCTCTTTCTCAGATCTGCAGCTCCTTGGACTTTCCCATTGTACAGCCTTCTTTGGCACAGAGAAGCTACCAGCTGTACTCCATCACAACCACTAACAAGAAGCTAAGAGGCCTTAGGCTTGGCAAATTACAAGACATTTGGGAACTTTCAGCACCATTGAATTAATCATCTTTATTTTAATAATCTTATTTGTTTAAGATGTATATTGTACAATAATTCTGCCTCAGCAAAAACTGTTCAAATGAATAATTTAGAAGCCAATATTTGATGTTTACAATGAACGTATATATACTTTTGCTCATAACTGTAGCTACAGCAGTTATATAAATACCACTTTCATGTTTAGTTTGTGATAGAGCTGTTGGACATGTTGTGGGGTGAACCAAAGTCATTTGCAAAAAAAAAGTCTTGGTTGAGTTCACAGCTGCAGTCAGGTTAAGAGGAAGACAGTGACAGAGATTAAGACTGGCTTTAATACATTACAGTAGTGCTGACCTTGGCTTTTGTCTGAATAAAATGTACCTTGTGTCTTCACAGATAATTACCCCAGGAGGTGAGTCCACTGGGATCCTCCCTTTATAGCACGTATTTTCTTCACTCATCTTAATGACTAGCAGGCACTCCTGCTTGTGTTTTTTTTTAAATGGTGCCAGCATGATTTGCTGTCCAGTATTGTACATGTATATGTATATTTGTATAGAGGGCTAGATTTTTAATATACCATAGATTTTCCATTCATTCACCGTTATGAGTTTGGCAATTATTCTATTCTAATAATTATTTTAATTCTATTATTCAAAGAATATTGTTCATATCAGTTGTCAGAATGGATATAATAACTTGGGGAATACAATGTACCTTGCTCAATTCCTTAACTCTAACATATATAAATACAAAATACATTGTAATTTTGTTGTACCAGTGGAAATCTTTAAATACAGCAACAACAAACAATTCATAAACTATTTAAACTAAGACTTGAAAATGTACAATAAAAACATGAGACATTCAATATATATTTATCTCTTGCCTCAAATTTAATATTCAGAAACCAATTTTGGTGGGTCATTCAAAAGAACTCTGCCACCTACGTAACAGCCACCATGTTTTTCCACTTTAAAATCTGGAAGATTAATGACTGTCCAGCGAGGGGTGCGTAAATCCGTTATGTCATGTGTAGGAAGAGTTCAGATTGATATTTCAGTAAACGCAGGCACTGTAATCATATATTGTAGAGCCAATTTAAAATCCTTAGCAAATGCCTACTGTGCCTTGCCAGAGTCCAAAGCAGAAAACAACTAATGCCTGGCTTCATAGGGATAGACACACATTTTAGAAGGTTTAGCACACATTTTAGAATTTGCTTCTCATCTCACAGCACTTGATTCTCAGCAGGAAGGTTTTCAAAACTGTTTAAAGACAGCATGAAAGAGTTTAGAGATTTGCCTTCTGTTTCATGAAGCCATAAAAAGTGAGGTGACATACATACAAAGTATGTGGAAGTTACTGACAGCAAACTCTATTGCTAGATGGATGTCTTTCAACAACATCGATATCATTTCTCAGCCTCACCTTGCAGATTTTGTACAGTGAATCCTGCCCATCTCCATTAGAGTCCTTGAAGTAGTCATGAGCAGGAAATGTGCGGTGGATATCCCGGGTGATCACGCCTTCCTGGGCAGACTCCTGTAACGCACATGGATTGCATGATATAGACACGCGACAAAAAATGTATCTAAATTCAGATACATGATGTATTTTGAGTTTTTATATCATGTTCATTTTTACATTTTCACTGGTAACGTTCTTTCATATATTTTGTGTGTAAATGTATATATACAAAAGGACAAAGGGGAATGTATTATCAGTTAACAGCACACTGCTACTGTATGTCACTGTTTGTGTTTGTAGTATGTGTATTTGTGCTTTTTCTCTTCCTTATGCAACAGCACTACCTAGGCCTCTGTCACATTCTAATCCACAACCACTGCAGTGTACACACACATACCAAACTTGTTTTGCTATTCATTTCTACATAAACAGGCACTCTGCTACATCTCCCTCAGTTTCTTTTCTGACTCTCTCTCTCTCTCTTTCTCACACACATACACACACACACTGCAAACAGTACCAGAGAAAAGACTGGCAGCACAGCATTCTCCACAAACTCACTGTAGGCTGCAGATAAAGCAACCCTGAGTCTGACTGGCCTTGATGTGTGTGACAGAATGGGAGAGAGGAAGGGAGAGTGTGCATGTGTGAGTGAGAAATTTCATCTTTCTTGCTTCTTTTCTTGTTTCCTGAACGCAGAGAAAAAAGCAGGAGGAAATTTTAGTTAGAAGTGTCTCATGGAGTAAAGGCAGTCTGCTGCATGTTGCACACTATCATTCTCAGATGGTGAAAGCTCTCGGTCAGGAGATCGCATATTACCCACATGTATTGGTGCAGAACTATATATACAACAATCCATATTAGTGACATATGTTAAACAATTATTTTAAAACAATCTATTACATTTGTAAATCTCAAAAAAGAAACTTCACAACATCCAACATGACAGAATATTGATTGTTAAAACTTAATTCACCCACTTTGTGCTGAATTGTTCTGAAATGTTCCAAAACAGAATTATGCATGTATTATGTTTCATGTTATCACTCACTACTGTGTGCAAAATATTAGTCGTTGTCTTGTTAGCAGAATACTACGATGTTCTTAATTGTTATTATCACAAATTCACATAGCTTAAGTGCTTTTACACATATCCACAACGCGCACACATACACATATACACACACACACAAAAACACACATGGAGAGGAGCCTGTAATGCTTTAATGAGATTTGTAGTATAGAGGTGGTGTGTCATTCTGTGTATTATGTGTTTGAGGTGGAACTAACAGTTTGACATTGTGTTGCCTCTGCAAAAAAAAAACAACAAAAAAAACAGATGCAGCTCTTCAGGAATTAAGGTGGTGTTGTGCGGATTTTTATTCCCCTCATATTCTCCCCTTTATAGTTGTCTATATCTGACAGCAAGCTAATATCCCAAATGGCACACAAAACATATAAAAGCTAAATTTGAAAGTTTGTCATTTAATTGTAAAAGATTAGACAAAGAGTGTATGCAATACAGTGATTTCTATGTGGGAAAGGTCTACACAGTGTACAATTAATGTTACATTTAGGTAATTGATCAATTTGTTAATCAACAGAAAATCCATTTTGCAATAGACTAATCATTTTAATCATAAATAATATGTGATCCCAGGGGTGATGTATTTGTTGTTTATCTCATAACTTTGTGAATTGAGCTGTTGGTCAGATTAAACATCTTCAGTACTCTGAGATGCACATTTAATATATATTTTCAAAAACATTTAGACCAAAACTATACTAAAACTAAATACAGGTAACAAGAAAATAAATACAAGAAATAAAGATTAAAAGACAGACCTGCACAAAAAGATGCAATATTCAGCGAGTAAAAATGTTACTTTAAAAGTAGTTATAGTCTAATGATTAATTATTAATCTTGGTTATTACTGAGTTGGTACATTAACAAACACAATTATGACACTGTTATTACTATGGCAACATCAGAAGACACCAGCAGGAAATCTGGTTGACAGTGATAGTTGTAAACAGTTTGATTTAATAAACCATGCATGCCTCTATTAATTAACAGCCTCATTACTCAAAAATAGCACAAAAAATAAGGACAGGACGTCCTCTACTCTGTTTAATCTCCTCCTTAATTCTTTGTTTTGAATCCTTTCTTCTTCTTTTCAGTTTTTCCCTGCATTTATCCTTGTCTCCTTGAATTCGCTACTCCTCATTTATCTCCTCCCATTTTAAACTTCTATATTGTAGTCTCTTTCCTACTTTACCTCCTACTGTACAATCTCTTCTTCTGATTTCTCCATTTCCTCCTTTTCTCCCCTGTTACAGTATACATTTCTCTGATCTCTTTAATCTTCTTTTCTCCCATCTATTTCATTTCCTTCATTCTGACAGCAATGGGTCATATTTTCAATGACCCAGTGAAATTAAAAAGAAAAGAGGAGGAAAAAAAAATCATATGCATGCATACGGCTGATAATATTATATATTTACAAAGTTTATTGTAATGACCTTTTCATATTATTAAAGAATAGACTGTAATATTAAATTAAACAATGTTATGAGAAAACAGTAAACCTATATATGATTAATTATCTTAAATCTTATGTCATCACCACAGTCAATACACTTCATAAAGTAAAAACTAATTGTTGTACAGTTACATTCAGGTTGTGTTATGTTCAGTAAGACGCAACTGTAACATTTCAATGTCAACTTGTTTAGTGACTTAAAGTCATGCTTGTCTTTCCCCTCACTGTCTCTTAAGTTCATTTTGTTTTATGGTTGACTGTTCCTTAAATTCACTGCAGATCTGAGCTGATTAGTTACTAACTGGAACAAGAGTTATATGCTGTTTATTTCGATGTATGTATGGGTGTGTGTGTACAAATGCTAAAATTTAGTTCTTTGATCTCTGCAGAAAGACTAAGGTGTTAATGAGAAACTGCAATCTCACCAACAGCATCAGTTCTCAATCACAGTGTGCTAGTTCAAGGCCCTCCTCTACACTGTTAGAACCAAACAAGTTATACCTTCCAGTACAAGCTGCACTAATACTGTAGGTGACAATCAGTAATCTACTGGCTTGAAGTGGAAAACTCAAAGCACCACAACACCTTTAGGTCATCACCTTTTGATGACAGACTTGGATGCTGACACTGAAAGCTAGACAGACAGAGAGCTCAACATCGTCACTACTATCCCCATCATCCAAAGGATCTCTACCGCAAATCAGTGGAACAGACAGGGGGATCTACAGTAGAGGGCTGTTAGCAATGTGTTCCATTTCCAGACAGGGGTAAGAGAAAGATAGAAGATCTGCGGCTGTGATAAGACCAGGGTAAGGAAAGAAAAGGCTATTCTTGACTTCAGGTAATCCTCTTAGTCTCATGCTCTTCTAGTTACTGAAAAAAGCAAAGGGGAGTTTGGGGTGTGATGATTTTCACAACCTTCGACGGCATGGATTGTTAAATTTCAGATAGGACAACCAGTAAGCTGCTTTACAGGAGTGATGAGTTGAGCCTATAGACCCTGTTTGACCACAGTCTGTGCAAAGCAGAATTACATGTATACAGTATAAAAATATTCATGAGGGTATCAACTATACCACAGTATGCTTGCATGCAAACGGATGCACACTGTTGAATACGTGAAAGCTCAAATGTCAGTGCAACCAAGTACAACCAGACACATAACATCTACTTTTACTCACATGCAAATCCACCAAAATAATTGCCTGCAACAATACAGAATAAAAATGATACAAATACAGGCTCACCTATATACCAGCATGTTTCACAATTTTAATGTACACAATAGTGTACATCAGCACAGACTTTCTGATCATTCTGCAGATGGCCTATTAAATATAGTGGGGTTTTAAAAGTATTAACACAGGCAGGGGGATTACATCAATACAGTCCACCAGCTGTGTATACCATTGTACTGCATATGTGCATTTCTCTGTATTGTGGGTATCTTTCTGATTTGTGCACTGGCGTCTTTTAAAGTGACTGACTGAAAATGGAAACCAGACAGATAGAACAAGAGATAGAAAAGGGGGAGTGGGAGGTGCACAGAGGGAAAAGGCAGACAGACAAATATCAAGACAGATATCAGAGATGAGCTAAGAAGGAGAGATGAAAAAGAGGAGAGAGATATGTACACAGAGGGGAATGAGAGGATTCCTCTAATTGTAGCCTGGGGGCTTGTTGGGCAGACAGTCCATTACTCAGACCTCACCAACAGGTAACCTACTTAACACACACAGCTAAAAATAAAAACTGCTGATGAGTCCAAACATGCACTCCACCTCCACATCCCCCTACATTCAATAATATTTCATTTTCCCATACCGACCTATGGGAGCTGCCACATACAGAGAGTTGAGGTTTTCCTGTGCTGATGATTTGAGTCTGGAGACACATTATGGCCATCTAGGACAGAAGCCTCAGTTTTGTGTCCAGGTTTATTTAGAAATTCATTTTTTGTTATAAATGTGTCTCTACTGATCTCTACATATAATGTAGAGCACAGAAAAGCTTTAAGTTCAGTTATGTAATCTAGTACAGTGCATTAGTATACTAGTATCACATTATTGTATAATTCATGGAATGGAGAATTTAGATCATTCACATACAGTTACATGTGTGAACTATCTAATGTTGCTACATTATAGTACTACATAACACTGTTAACACATTTAATAGCTTTTGGTTTGGTGTGACAAAACGATCTACTATTACTACCATCTTATCTTGGGTTCTAACCATTATCAAAAAAAAACAAAAAACTGACAAATAACTGCCTTGTAATCTGATGTCTTATGATTGTTTTCAATTCTTGTCAAAACATATGAGAAAGAACTGGCTCCACTGGCTGAGGCTAAACTGCATCTACTGCAATACTACTAGTGAAGGCAGTAAAAGGGCAGATGCTTAATGGGGGATCTTTTAAATGTTAATCACTGCCTAGGGAACTGTTCATTTATATTAAGCTCAAAGGCAATATGAGAAAACACAGTTTTATCATATAAACAATTAATATAGAACCTGCTACAACTTACTGAGTATATAGTACAGCTGTGTTGTTCCATGTCAGGTGTGCTTCTATGGATCCTGTAGCTGACAGGTTGTGTCCTCTGTATACTTATTGTTTACCTAGTTGGCTGTAGAAATTTCTATGGGGTGAAAGACGAAACCACAACATTTGGGGATACTGGTTACCACCTGACGCTAGCTGACATTAGGGATTATTGACCTTGTTGAAGTTTGTCCTGGTGCAATATTGTGCAGTAGCTACAGTGGTACAATATCAGGACTCAGTGAGTCTGTCGCTAAATAGTAGAAAAGACACTTGCATGTTTCATGGAAGGAAAAAAAACATATTTTAAAAGTAAAAATACTAGGGACAGTTTAACTGGCTTTTTCGGTTTTTCGGGGCACTGAAGCTAAGGTAATTTTTAAAAACGAGACATGTTGGGAACAGAGTGGAGGAAAGTAAGAAAAAAATATGCCAACACTTCACAGCACAAGGTCAGTATGTCAACATTTTGCTTTAGAAGCATGAATCAGTCTATCCATCAACAGCACTCAAACCTGTCAAAATTGCCCTTGAGCAGGATAACAAACCACCTACCTGCTCTCGCAGTCTCTCTCTGTTAGGATTAAAGTGATAGTTAGATGCTTAAAATGTGCAAATGTATGTCATTGGACGAAATTCTGTACTTTTCTTTATTGTACAATTCTTGAGAGGGCAGTGAGCTTTCAAGTCGCTGACAGCATTACGTAACTTCCGGGTGTGAAAGGGACCCGTGGGTGTTAGGGGGTGAGGCCCTCAACAGAAAGGCAGCCACACTAGGCTCAACCAGTTAGCGGGAGCAAAATATGCCAAGTTCAGACAGCTGAACACTCAGAACCCATTAAGTCCTGAAGTGACAGCTCAGCCAATCAGAGAAGATGCTGCTAGCATTAAACTGCTGGAGGCAACCGTGAAGACAGATTGCCGGGTATGATGTCAAACTGTGTGTACTGAATAATTACATAGGAGCATAGCTAGAGACAATTTCACTTAATTCTAGCAAATGCCACCTGTAGGGAAAGAGTGATCACTGAATAAGATAACCTAGTTTGTGGCTGGAAAGCAATGGCTTTTGTCACAAAGCCATTGCCTTTGTATCAATATAAATCTTAAGGTCAATTAGATGGAATTAATGTATATTCAAAATATTGCAGCCTCAGTTATACTGTGTGCAGGAGTCCTTCGTGTTTTAGTCATTTGCTCTTTCCCGTGAAGCACCAGTTGCATATTAACATGTGCAGACACTTTGCCTGCTATTTACAAAAAAAATGTTTTTAACAAGGTTAGGTGAATGTACAAAAAGAATAAACATGGTGAGAAGTTGCGAAGCACTGTGCCACCAACTCGGCATGTCAATATTAATCCTATATTTAGTCCAGCACATCTCTGGGAAACCACAAACAAGTACCAATAAATCCAGTTATTTATCATATTTAGCTAAAGGACGAGGGATGAGAGAACAGTAACAGTGTTAAACCGGCACGGGATTTTGGACTGTAACTAATGAGACAATGTACTGTATAAACATGCTGTTTTTTTCATCCTATTCAAATTAAATTATTCAGTGTTTCTTTAGCATCTCGTCAGTAATCTTCTTCATTAAAATAAGAGGTAATCACATTCTCCTAGGTAGGTTAACAGTTCTCTGTGGCAGGTTTCACACCAGGTTTAAGTGTAAAACACACTCCCGAAAGTGCACAGAAAAATTTTAATTAAATTGCTTATGTACTTATGTGTTTTTCATCGCCATACATTGTAAAACCTTATTAATGATTCTATTTCTGGGTCAGAAGCCTTGTTTCTCCTGCTTCTCACCCTGACAGAGTGGTGCATCAATTGAATAAATTTAATGCGCCTTGCCTCCACCGTTTCTGATAAGAATGAGAAACAAAAGCAAGTGCTGCACCATCAGAGCCTGGCATCAGCACGAGTGTAGACTGGAGTGGTGCATTATGGGCCACGTTAGAGAACACAGGCTGTGATGAACCAGCAGGGTGGTGTGTTGCAGGACTACATGTTTGCTGCAGGACTACATCCTGGAACTGTTTAAAAAATGAGTCCACAAGAACTCAGTGTCTCAAAACTGATAGAACAGTTCAAATGCTGTGTAATGCAGAATTTTTTGTTTTGTTACAGGGTAATAGACAATTTTAAGTAATTTTAAAAATTGCTGTTGATTTATTGACATATTTGCTCTGGCTGTCCTTTATCAGTGTGTTGACAGTATAAATCCCAAAAACTAAAACTAAACGAGAGAGGAAAGAGTAATATAATAAGACAGAAACACAGACGGAGACAACTTCAGAATAAATTTTAAAGTAGTGCAAAGTAATCTCACACCCACACACTGAAAGGAGTTTCCCCTCTGGGTTTAATAAGGTTTGTTTGAATGTTGAATCTTGATGCTATCGTGTTAATGTACCTTTGTTCTGACATGTGTGGTACATTAATTTTTTGTTTTCCAATTGCCTTTAGAGCGTAGACCCAACTTCCTCAGGTGGTATTTATTAAGAAACATCCAACAAAGATAAAACCACACAGGAAACATGAAGCCAATGATCCCCTGCTCCACCAGCTACAACATAACAGCTACACGTAAGTTACACTAAAGTCTGGTTACTGTGTTTGTTTTTCCTGTGTTGTGGCCATGAAGATAGCTGCTTTGGCAGCAAAAAATGTGTGCTGGGAAGGTATATCGTAAATGCTATCTAGGCAAGGTCTGTCATTAATTTCCACTGAGGCACCTCCTGGCTTGATAAAAAAAAATAATGTAAACCTGCTGGGCTTAAATATATCTTCAGCATATCTTTCTTTTAAGAAGGTGGACTCAATTAGTAACCAATAAAAGGCAACATAGAGTATCTAGAACTAAAAAAAGCCTTGATCATCTTTGGCTTTTAATTTCAAAGAAAGGTGGTAATTCAACAAGTCAGGCAAAAACCACATACTGTGATATATAACTTCATAGTATAATCAACACTGTCAGACAGCTAGGGCGTAATAATGACACAACCTTCTCTTCTGACACACCTGGCTCCCCCAAACACTGAGCATTGCTTTTTATTTCAGTGGGACACAGTAAGATAATCTATTGGTGTGATATTTAGAGGACAGGAGCCCGGTAATTAAAAACCAGCTCCCCCTGAGGCCTTTGTCCTTGGTTGCTGGCGAGAAAGTTTCTGGAGGCTTCCCTGGAGGGTTGAGCATGGGGAGGGGCAACAGCTGGCCCGCCTGGCAAATTGCAAATTCATCTGTCTCTGTATCGCTGCCGTGGCATTTTAATGGTCCGACAGGTTCTGCATTTCAATAAGCAGAGTTGGGAGTGCCGACACAGTGTTCAGGCAGCAGGCAGGAAAGTGAAATGTCTAATTTTGCTAACAGTGAAATTGGTGCCAAGCAACCAGAGAGACACACTTGACACTAAAGAGTAAGAGTTATTAGGATTAATGAGTCTTTCTTTGTTTCCCTTTTTAAATGAAATGATTAGCCTATCTCTAGGAAATTAATCAACATTATTGAAATTGAGTCATTTATCAAAGAAAAATGCCAAACCTTTGCTTGCTATAGTTTCTAGAAATGGCATGCCTTCACTATGGTAACTGTAGTTATACGGAACTACAAGCAAAGCACAAGTAGCTTTACTGAAAATTATTTACTCAATACTATATAAATACTTTTTAATGTTTTATATTTATGCTCTTTAAATGTAAGGAAAGTATTGTTTAGAAAAAGGTTTTGTGTTGACACCCCTTACAGGTTACAACTTCCCATAACTGTAGGTAAAAAACTGGTTTCATTGGTGTTGAAAATTTCCAAGGACCTACTGTAACTTAAATGTACTGTAACCCAAATACTGAAAACTGAAGAAAGAAACTAAAATGTTTTTTTCCGTCATGATATGAGCCAATCTGAACAAGTAAAAACTAAATATTATGGTGGTTTGGATGCGCAAACCATCTACCTTTTACTTAGGACATGATGTTAGCACAATGCTGTACACAATGTGCAGCATTTTCAAAGTTTTAAGTGCTTTTGCAAATTAAAAACTCCATGAGCTGGACTATACACAAAAACTAAGTATGAGAAACAATGTGAAAGACATGCTGTACTGTTCCACTCTACATTTTGTAGCACACTGAGATGCCCTCTTTTCTCTCATACACACATGTGTGCACACACACACAAACACACAATCAGTGAGAGGGGTCAGTGGATAAAGTGCATCCCCCCAGGTATCTGACATTTTCTGTGTGTTGAGGTTTTGCTGGAAGATATGAGTTGAGTCTCTGTTATGTAGGGACACAAGACCCTGAGGGGAAATAGAGGTGAAGTGAGGGGTCAGATACTCAGTGAATTTGTTCATAAGAGAAAACAGACTTGTGTATGGATGCAAGTTGGGAATTGTTGTGTCTGCATGTCTACATGGATCTTTTTGTCTTTCAACCCATATTTTACTGTGTCCGAGAAAAAGTATGTACAGTACTGAGATGCAGACACATCACATACACACCCTAACCAGCACATACATTTCACCCAGTGTACATACAGTACACTTCTCTTACTGTCTCCATTTTCCTTCCCTGCATCTTCAAAATAAAAGCGCACATGAATAAATAATGAAGAGGTTGCTATTTTGAAGCCAATGTTAACATCCATTTTAATTGCGACCTATTTATAAACTTCAAATAAACTCTCTCTGAAACCTTGTTGCTTCTTATGACTCAGGGTTTCCATAGCGACACAGTGCCTCTTAAGTCCTGATGTTCAGCTGGGAAAACCAGTGACAATGGAGACACTCAGCTGTAACCAGGAACATGACACTGGATATTTGGTTCAACTCGTGTTATTCACTGTAAATACAACAAATGACAGGGGGAGTACAGCAAACCAAAATACTGTGGACATTACCCTCACAATTTCAGTTTATTTTGAATGCGACCAAAGAATAAACATGAGATCTCTATTCTAGCTTTGTGTATCAGTATTCACTGTGGCTCAGTGTTTATGAAAAAGTAATTAATTTATAATTATCCTTGTACAGTGTATAGTCTAAGGTTCTGGAAAAAAGCAACAGTGAGGTAGTTTCAGATTTAACAACTAACAATTACCAGTTCCCCTGCAATTTCAGGGTATTGCACACTGGTAAATATATCACTCTGTTGTGGATTTACAGCACAAACACACCAAATACAGACTGTGCACACACAACTAAAGCAGTAAGTCAAAGTAAGTACAATACTGTGTCTACACAGACAGTGTAGTGCAAACAGCACATAACAGCACCAGCTTCTGTCCTCCGTCATTGCTTTCACAAGACGTGTTAAGGCCAGAGTTTTTGGCACCACACAGAGCCTAATGCACTTAGTTACGCACAATACAAAAATAGACTTGTAGCATAAAAACATGCTTTGGGTCTCAGCTACAAGTGTACACCACAGAAAACGTGAGCTGTTACACAGTCTGTGTGTACAGCTGAAATGACTATAATGGACACTTATCTGTTCCATCACTCGTGTGTCAGAAGACACATCTGATATGTCTCCCTTAGACGGGCCACAAGGCCATGATCATATTTATTTCATTACACACTATCAATCAAACCTTTGGACACACATAGGCTTTACCATGTTTTTCATGAAAAACATGGTAAATATAAATCATAAAAAAACATTCTATGTGTGTCCAAACTTTTCACTATGACAGTAGGTAACCTTGAGCATTTTTGTTGTCACTAATGCAGAGTTAGCATTATTATAAAACACAGAAATCTACACTGTAGTTCCACATCTCAATCATTAGTCTGATTACTAACAATGTTTCATAAACAGAACTGCTAAAACCAATGATTACAAGCCACTTACTAAGAGCAATGTCAGACCATCCTCTCTCACCCCACCTTCAAGTTTTCTACCTTTACTAGACTTTTGAAAAATTGTCAAAAAACATAAAAACACCACTGAGTTTGGTAAAAAAAAACAAAACATATTCATATACTATACACACCATGTAATTTTTGGTAGTGATTTATTGAAATGATAGTGAGACACACAGCCCAGCAAACACTACACACAACTACATTTTAACATTGTTTCCCCGCCATTCACTTCCCACTTCCTGCTCTGACAGAGTCAGTATCCAGGCCAAATGGCACAGGGGAAGAGCTAGCCATATCAACAACAGCCTGAGGCAGAGTGCTGGACAATCACCACTAAATAACTGCCTAACACACCCGACCTGCTGTGCTATCACGGGAAACACAGTCTTGGTGTAGAGAGAAAGAAAGGAGGAGCATGAGAAGGGAGAGAGGAAAAGGGATATGCTAAGTAGCCAAGGGGGTAATTTGACTGTCTTATAGAATTTAATTCAGGTAAAGTGCCCTGAGAGAGAATTAGAGAAGCTGGCTGTACCTCTGCTGGCAGAGTTTCACTGCCTGATTTCTGCAGGGAGGTTAATAGTAAAAGAAAAGAGATTTGTCTTCCACTGTCCGTCAAGGTTCTTCTCCTTGTCCTCTATGCATGAATAACTAGAGCAAAAATACTGGTGCAAATTATGCCAAATCAAATTAAAAAATATGAACTGAAAAGAAAAAAGTGCATATTTAGATGTTCCTTTAGTACTGTGGTCATGAGAGTAGACTGAAGCAGCTCCAAAGCACATGCTTTAATGAGCTCCATTCTGTCACAATAAAATCCTTTTTGAACAGAAAAAAGAATGTCTGGAGTTCAAAGTGGCAGCTCTGGAGAGCTCAGCTGTCTGATAGTGTTGACCATGGAAGAGAAGATAGGAGGATCCATCACAGTCTGAGACAGACTGAAAAAGACCAGAAATTTAAGGATTCGGTTTCACACATATTCACTAAGCATAGAATTTGACACTGACCAATTTTATTTGTCATTGTTTAAAATCCTGCAACAAATAATAAGAGTCAGTTGTGCAGCAAGTGAATTCCTATACTTTGCAGTAGAAAAATTAATCAACATTATCTGGTGGTATGGTTTAATGTGATTTCTAATGTTGCTCCTTTGCTTTAAATTTCCCTTATAAATAATATACAAACTGTAATAATTCAGATTGAAACAATTTAGACTAAAATAACATTGCAACATAATTCTTGTATAATTCCTGGTGTTAAAATATTCAGTGTTTCCAATCTTGAGGTATGGAGAGATGTGGAAAGATGGATAAGAGAGGTAGTGCTGTAGATGACTGCTGACAGTTTATCAATCACAGATTTAATGATCATTACTGTTATTGAAGTAAGTAAAAACACTGGCTGCTTAGTTCAGCTCCTAATGTGTGTGCTGTCAACAGAAATGTCTATTCTGTCAGATTCTTGTCTAATATTCATGCTTGCTCCTTTACTCGTTAAATAATAAATACTCTTGAGCGTCTGAGCCACCTAGGATTTTAGGTGAATAACAATACAATCTAAAAGATGATTGTTTACCTCAGCACTAACAGATGCTATAAAAACAGTGCTATCTTCATCTACATCACCTTAAATAAATAAATCTTAAATTATCTAGTAAAACAAAGTATTGTTTAAAGATGTACTTTGTACTTATGTATTTTGTGCTAAACACTAAAGAGCTTCTTAAATACAAACAAATACATGTGAATAAACATGATACCTTTATGCCATATTTTTGGTGTATATATACTGTACATTAATGCCAATATTATTTTTGCCTGACTTTCTGTGTTTATGTATTGTATTCAACCAAAGCTGATGCTTTCGCATTGTCTCTGTGTTGCGCGTTTGCATGTGTGCACATGTACTTTTGTGTTTGCCCATAAAAAGGTCTCGAGTGCACCAATGTTAGCCAGGGCACAGAAGGCTTGCCTCTGGGCCCAGTTAGGAAGGAGGATGGCATTTTCTCTCTCTCTCACACACACACACACACACACACACACACACACACACACACACACTTTGTAAGTGCCTGTATCATTTATCATGCTATGTGTTTCCTACCTCATACCCTTAGGCATCACAACAGCAATCAAAATGATCTGCAAATACATTAGGACCATCTCTCCATCTCTTACATTCGTCTCGCTGTCAAAAACTCTGTCACAAAAGCAATAGGCTCAAAAACAAACAAAAACAATAGCATTATCTACAATGAGGGGTTTTAAAGGACATATTTGGTATACAGTATTTCAACTTGGCGTATTTACCATAAATTGGATTCAATGCAGTTAGACATGAGGGCCATTATTACAACAGACAATTTTTATTGACTAGGCAGATAGAAACACTGCAGGCAAAATCAGCAAAACAGCAAATCTGGTTCTATCACAGGCCATGCAGACAAATAACAATGCTGACCTAAATTGGTTTTCATAGTCGCTCCTAGCCATAGAGGTGGCTATGGTGCTCAAAGGCAAAGTGGGATTTCACAAAGTGGTTTCAGTTGCGGAGTCAGCGTTAAGCAAGACAAAAACAAAGAGAAAATGATGCAACAGAGAATAAAAGGGCAATAAACAAAAAAACTGCAGAATCAGACTTTTCAAGCAGAGAGGAATGCTGTGTGTCACTTGTAAACCTGTGAAGCCAATGTGCATATTTGGGACAGTCAACGCATAGAAGGGAAGTAAGAGAAAGCTTTGTCAAGTGGCTATTGATTTACAGAAAGCCTTCCTAACTATGGCAATCATATCATTCAATGGTAAAACGATAGTGCTTAATTCTGAAGTGCAAGCGATGGATTTGACATTTTAACAGGGCATCCTGCAGTGAGTGGGCAGGTAGGTGATCTGAAAGGATCCAGGTCCTCTGTCAAGATGGAAAAGGTATCACTTTAATCCAAGCTGAAATATCTCAACAACTAGTGGATGGATTACCAAACCACTTTTGTACAGACATTTATGATTCCTGGATAATTATTCTTGCTGACTTTGAAATAAGCCACCAAAAGTTTAGAGCCTTTATGAGATAAATATCTGATTTTGGTGACACATCCTAACAACAATCATACTCTCAAAGAATATGGTTCAGATATTCAAAGCCTTTCCACAAAGATCATTCATAATGACTGTGGGATCTGCTGACATTTAGCTCATAGCAGTATGATCTCAGAAAACCACTGGAGTGAGTGTAAATTGATAAATAAATGTTTACTCAGTGAAAAGACACAGAATCTACTGCAACTTGATGAACACCTGTCGGCTATCAAGTTGCAGCCCACGTTTTCAAAGGCTGACTGAGGCCATGTAAGATGTATGAGGGTGTGCTGTTGTACAAGTCTGTCCTCTTTATGCCATCAAAGGCTTTTGGTGGGCACTGCAAGGCTCCACCATTAGCACACAGAAGCAGGAACTGGCTTCCCCTTCAATTATGACTTCCCCAACTCAAAAGGGAGTCAGGTGGTCTTTTCTCAATCAGGATCGAAAGAGGAGGAGGAGAGTGGCAGGGTGAAAAGGGAAAGAGGAAATGAGACGAGTGCTGCCATTCGTGGAAATCAAAGGGAATTCCTGATATAGTGTTGGCCATGAATACTGAAGAGCCCTATACTGGGAAGCTGCTCTTGGTTAGGCTGAATAGTTGTGTGTGAATCTAAAGCTTTTTGGCGGGAGTAGCAAGTATAGTTTAGTTTAGTTCCAAAACTAAATGGAAAGGAGAACTGTTAAAGCACCCAAAATCTGCTTAAACTACAATGACTTTTGGTGCAAGGAGTGGTTTCCACAACACTGCATAAATAGATTGATACAAAAAATAAAAGTTACAGTGCTGTAAATACCAATTTCAGAATGATTCTGTTGTCATGGTATGTCATTACCTACAATGACATACAACCTTTGCAGTGATGTAAAGAGGTACTTACAAATGCGTAAATACAGAATAACTCAGGTATTTGTGTATAAAATTAAAACTACCTTAACCAAATAACTTAGTAACCTTTTAAAATAAAATATCTTAACAGCACTTTAGAAATGGCAAGAAACTGTCATGTACTTTCTTCCAGTCTTATTCTAATAACATAATTTCCTCTTATTCTTCCCTCCAATAAAGTACCAGGTAAAGACAGTGAGGTAATGGTTGTTTTAAAGCTCCCTGCAGTGCAAAGGTTGACTGTGTGAATTTCTAAGGCCAATTTAAGACCAAGAACAAGGGCTCAGGGTCTATAATGAGGCTGCTGTTTATATTGAGAGAAGACATGATGGTGTGGTAATAACTCCCACTGGTAGTAAAGGAAAGGCTACCCTTTCACAGTGTTGTAACCTATATGCCAGTGACATCAGCCATCTGTTGGTTCAGAGGAAGATTAGCCTGAAAATTAAATATCCATGTATCTGTTGCAAAGAATTCACCGTGGACAATAATTCTGGAGCAGCTCTCAGCAACAGAATATTAGACAGATACAATATATGATTAATAAGAAGAAAAATTTGTGTCCTCTAATCAAATGGCTCTGGCATAATGGGGTGGCCATGTTTTTAACCAAATGCCAATTCACCTGTCTTCACTCACATTTTATCATTATGCTGAATATTCTACCATCTTGCTCAAAGGCAGCTTAAAGTTTGCTGAGTCAGGCATTAGCTAGCTGCAACAAAACATGCACAGGAATTCAAAATGAGAGCCACACAGTCACAGGCAAATGTTTCTATCTTCTTCATTGCCACTTAAAAATGTGCCAAGTGGAGGAAAGATGCTGGTTATGAATGAAAGCTCACCAAATTGCAATTGTGGCTATAGAAAAACATTTCACAAAAACTACACAGATGTGAATGTCTACTATTTTCACCTTTATTAATTTGGCAGCAACAGCAAAACCATAGCTTTAGACAAAATTTCAAAATAAAAAAATAAATACTGTGTAATTTAACACACTCTGCCTCCTACTCCAAACGTTAGCAGCCTAGTTGATTTAACACAAATTGATGTGCTATACGTTTGTCAGATTTTTTTTTCTTTTTTTTTTTTTTGGCTGTACAGCAGGTTAAAAACACATACACACACTTTACATACAGTATACTCATATATAGTATATTATGTAAAGGTTTAAACATAACTTAATAAATAAATACATTTTAACACATTATTTAAGAGCCCCTATCAAAGCACTTAAAAGTAAGATGTCTTGTTTGAACAAGATAACTGCTCTGATTTTCTACCACTTCTGTTTGGTCAGTGTGTTTTACAGACACATACAGTATAAACAATTTATTTTTTAAATATTCAGTCAGTGGCTCTCTACAAAAAAGCTCATCAAATTAATTAATATTTGTGCAACATATGCCCAAATACTGTAATCTCCACTTTGGCTGAAAATTAACTTTACAGGATATTGTAACCATTGAGCCTTATTTTAGGCTGTTATATTTATTTTGCCTTCTTGTAACCTATGTTGTTGTCACAACATTGTGAAATTAATACAACACTACTTCAGATCCTATAAATTTCATACACTACCCCACTTAATTATGCTCCAAATGAGCACCAAAAACACAATCTACTGTATCAAAATAAAAAAATAAGTCTAGTATTTGACACGGCTATGCTATTTTTTCTATTGTTATTCCTTATACTGTATATGCCAGGTCATATGGCTATAGAAGGATTCACAAGAATTCACAAGACTTCGACAAATCTGCTGTCTGATTTTATCTTACACACAATAGGAAAACGGACCCACTTGTGGGCAGAAAGCAGATTGACTATGATAAATGAACAACCTGACCCATTATTAGTTCATTTAGAAACCTCTGAAACCACAAAGTCATGAAAAACTAAACCCACTGATAATATACCTTCAGTTGTGTACATGGACACATCTATATTTATGTAGCTTGAAAATGTAAAAAGTCCATCATGTCCATATAATGATAATTACTTCAACACCTCCCCCCATACACACACTTTTATCCTACAAAATACATCTTTAGGCACATTTACAGAACAATCTGTAATGCATTAAAGCTGCAAAAAGCAATATTTTTTAAACACTAGATGAAATAATTCCTCGCTATGCTAAAGGGTCACAACGCTGATAATTACATTTAGAATCAACACTACATTCTGCAGCTTTACAGTGTTACTTTTACCTCTTTGATTTGGTTATTACCTCATGCAAAATAGCTGATGGCCAAAAAAAAGCAGGTGGCTGGTGGAGACTGTACACGTACAGCAGATAACCCAAAAACATTTTTTCTTTTGGTGGTGCTGGTTTACCAAAGCTCAGTTTAAAACAATATAATACTTACATTCATCTGTTGACCACAAAGACTACTGGAATGTCCTCTGTTTCAGTACAATAAGCAAAATGAGTTTTTCTGCTACTAAAGGTAAAAAAAAAATCACTTAGTGCAGCTTTAAAATGAGGAATGACTTACACAGGGTACTGTTGAGCAGCATAAAACAGAACAACAGTCACAATATCGAGAGGTTTGCTCTGTCACTTTTCTACCATGGATAAATATACATTACATGCGCGGTCTAAACCACAGATGACACCACGACATGAGCAAAGAGGGAAATCAGCATAGGTCACTGGGTATGTTACGTGGCTGTTTTCTTGTGAAATGATTTATGCTTTGACACTGATCCAATGTTGTTACAAGGTAAATTGACTGGAATTACTACATAACTGTGCTGTAGCAAAGGATGGGAATCACAACAAAGGCAGTCAGTACTGTAAGTGCTTTAACAGCATGCATCACCTGTACTTTGTCTATGACAAGCCCTACATTTGGAAACAGTCTTAAGATTTTACCAAACAGGTAGGGCACAGTACAATAACAAAATTACCATTTTTGCAGAAATATGTTACGTACTCATCTCCAACTAGAAGCTTACAAACAATCTATTTCTAACACCTACCAATACACTGCTATTCCCAGCACAGTTATCTGTT
The DNA here is from genome assembly GCA_900302695.1 of Helostoma temminkii. Classification (NCBI taxonomy): domain Eukaryota; kingdom Metazoa; phylum Chordata; class Actinopteri; order Anabantiformes; family Helostomatidae; genus Helostoma; species Helostoma temminkii. The sequence continues at coordinate 17,265 of OMLM01002181.1, read as the reverse complement.
TGTTAGTTGTGTCATGAAAAAAGGACATTTTTATGCCTAGTAATACCAAGTAATCTTGTTTTCACAAATTTATAATGTTATTCCCAATTAAGTTTGACTTTGTGACAAGTGCACGCTAAATACTGTGTTAATTTGCAGAACACTGAGAAGTCTTCTTTATCACAACCAAGAATGTAATTTCAGACGAGTTATATTTTAACCTCACAGTAACCTCCAGACAGATCAGATCACATTAACCTGCACCTGTCCACTGCTGCTGAGAAATAAAATCCACTATCATCTTTAACAAAGGCAGCTGAGTCACTGATGCAAATGACCCAAAACCAGGCTACATCTTCTGGTCTACAATGCCAAACTTTCCTTATCCAACCAGTGACACAGACAAGTTTGTTAATGGATATAATAATAACACCCTCAAAACCGCTCATTTGTCAAATTCTGTATCTCAATTAAAAGTATTTTAAATTATCAATTATGTGAATTTAATAGTTACACACTAGCATTTTACTTCAGCAGTTCTGCAATGTGTTCATTCTTCCTTCCCTTACTTATACGATGATGTAATATTAATTTGTTACTTAGAAATGCCTGTCATGAGCACTTATGTATCAAGCTGAATACACAGTTACACCAGGAATACCACACCAGTGGTTGAAATCCTGGCACTCATGGGCGATTTCATACGTTTGGGGAGGGGGAGCCTGGGTAAAACCACTGGTGGGTTGTCATCTACCAGGAGCATCATTTTGCTGCCCACAGTATAGAGGCTTCAGTGTCAAAACAGGTTAAGTCCACATTGCCAGCGTGAATTTTGGATATAAAGTGACAAAACATAACCAGATCATGGTTAAACTGGTATATAGAACAAACAGTGTGTCATCTGTAGACAATCTGACACAGATTTCACAACTGCAAGAGCAATGTCTTAAATATTTTAAATCTGATCTAGTCAGAGATTTGTAACCATGATAGTGAACATTTTAATTTCCACTTGTGTTATATGTTCAGATGGTTTTACAGCTCTTGTAGCAATATCATGATGTAGAAGTATGCTTTGCATATCTATCTAGACAGTGAAATATTGGACTTACTATTACATTATGTACCTTGAAAGTCTGACTAAAGAACTTTATCCAAATTTCAAATGTCAGACTGGTGATTGGCCAACTACTCAGAGAGAAAACTGTGGCATAATACCTGACTTATCCATTTTTTTTCTCCTTTTCCTTTTTTCTCCTTTTCATGTAGAGTAGGAGTTTTACCAAGTCAACACAAAATGCCTCAGTGGAAAAGAACTGCTTGCTTTTCTCTAGGAAACACTCAAATACTTTCAGTGCCTCTTATTTATCAGCATTGTAATGGCTGTCTTAATGGTTACTGTGGGTGTAAAATACTCAAATATCCATTATTCAATTTAAACAAGAAAGTGCAGAGTCTTTTAGTCATAAGGTGATCCAATTCACAATGACTACCAAAACATATATAGTTTTAAACAGTTTTCCAAGATTTGATGGCCGACGACATATGTTGACTTTTTGATATTTACCCTTTTGAGTCCTCACTGGGTCTGATCTGGCTGACGACATTTGACTAAGTAAGCCAGGACAATACTACTTTCTGTGTGATCTACAGGTATGTTACAAAGTCATGACAGAGTGCCCATCTTTCATTAAATCTTTCAGTTTAGACACTGCTCCCTTCTCCTTGAAAGGCTTGCAATGCAATAAACCACAAGTTACTGTGACCAAGGCAATGTCATTGGTGTTAGAGGACAAGCAGTGACAACAGAGAGTATTTTCTGTTAAATTAAGCTTGCCACTTTAACTCTGTGTTAAGCAGTTTGTCAGGTTGAGTTTATGTTCCAAATTCAGAAATTCCTGGAGTATCCTTATTCCGTAAAAGTCATCAGATGGAGCATGAGTTTGCTCTTTTCCTTGGTTTAGGCTCTCCAAAGTCCCTGTCATCTGCCGCACAATGACTGAAGGAACATATTGTCTGTGAGAGCCTACGCATGCCCAGGCGGAACACGCTATTAGACAGGCTGTAGATGACACAGTTGCAAAAGCTGTTACTAATGGCTAGCCAGGTGGTAATAAAGGAAAGGGCAGGGCTATCCAGCACATGGGAGCTCTCTAGCAGGAAGTAAATTATGTAGGGCAGCCAAAGCATATAGAAAACACTGGTGATGCGGAAGAGGACCATTGCATAGCGCCGATCTGGTCCATGCCCTCCATGATGCCCATTGCCACCCCCCTCACCAGCCTCCATTTCCTGGCTGGGGAATCGTGCCCGCCTCTCGCTGATCTCCCTGTTGTGCTGCTGACAAATGCGAAAGATATGGTAATAGGTAAAACACACCACAAGGGCAGCAGGTGCATAAAGCAAACACACCACAAAGCCGGTAAAGAGAGCAGAGGTGGGCCAAGAGTGAGCACACCAGTCAAAAATATCCCCATGATATCCTGGCTTACCCCACCCAAAGAATGAAGGCAAGAAAACCAGGCTGGAGTAGACCCAGATGAGGGTGATGCAGCCCCGCAAGCGGCATGGTGTCACCAGCTGGTTGTAAGACAGTGGTTTAGTTATGGCCAGGTAGCGGTCCACACTGATACAGGCCAAGCAGGCCATGGAAACGCTCTTCAGAACAGAGATGACATAGCTGAATACCTGGCATGTTATAGGCTCCTGGACACCTGCTGGGTAGTGGAGCAAAGATAGGGTGGGCACCAGACAACTAAGACCCACCAGCAGGTCAGCATAGGCCATGGTCTGGATGAAGTAACTTGTGGTGTAGTGATGTAACAGAGGGGCACAGTGGAACACAAAGATCACAGTCAGGTTCCCTGCTATAATAAGCACTGTCAGAAGTACAATAACAGCAGTCTCCAAGATGCACGCCTCTAGGCCTTCATTCATCCCCCAGCCCAAAGGACAGGAGTGGTTGGAGTCCCTGCCAGGAAAGAGGACTCCATGGCTGCTGTTGGCAGTGAGAACCGGGTCCGTTGTAAGTTCAGACTGGTTCATTGTTCTGGGTGCTATCCAGGTGGGTCAGGTTTGTGGTGAGCGTCCCATAAGTTGGCCTGAAACTGGAGAACTGCCTGCCCCCCTCTCGCTCCTTACCAGGCATCGCAAGCCTTCCTTGGTTAAGCTTTTCAATACGCTCTCTAGTGTGCACACACACACACAAACTCTTTCACCTTACTCTCACATAGCCGGGTCTCAATCAAATGAACACTGACTGCAGAAAAATCAATACAGCCCCCGGGAAGGTAGAACAACTCGTTCAGCTCTCCTTTCCCAGTCAGTCATGGTTAGCAAATGTAGTAGGTAGGTAACAGTCAGGAGTAGAGAGGAAAAAAAGTTTTAACTACGTCTTATGGCCAATATCTATCTATCCCAGAGGCAAATTCCCCTGCTGCTTTGGCCGCTTGTCTGTGGCCTGATCTTGTGATTCTAATGAGGACTGCCACCAGGAGGCTGAGGGCATGAGCTTGCTTTACAAGGGCAGAGAGCACAGCAGATGTGAGGCAGGAAACCATACGAATAGGTTAAAGCAGAAAGCAAAGTAAAATGCTGTCTTCTCCTGACAGATCTTCAAAGGAAATCAAATAATGATCAGAAGAAATGTAATACATTTACGTTTCAAAAAATACAGTAATATAACTGCTTAAGAGGAAAAACTTTCTCTCAGTGTATAGTTAAATCCCTCTCTGTGTATCAGCCCTTCAATATAATCCAAAGTATCACCGTGCCATGCTACTGTGTTTACGCTCTTACAGCAGGCTTCCCTTATTTTGGTGGTTCTCTGGTCTGTGTCTGGAGCCCATGTATACCCAGCTATTGTCTGAATCAAAACACAGACACGGGCTAGAACAACATGGGGATCTCCGCAGGAGATAATGTCACAGCTCTCTCAGCACACATGGCGCTGGGGGGGAAAAATGTGTTTACAAGGCATCCCGGGATAAAATCAGTTGAAGAAAAAAAAAAAACAAGAATGGTTATATGCCTAAAAATGTTCTGTCGTCAAACAGTTTGAAAGTTTTAATCCAAATGTCCAAACTTGCCTCTCAGTGATCTGGACTGCAAGTAGTGAACAACAAACACACAGAAATGTCCAGTAGCAGATGAAAGTGTTAAATGTCAGACTCGCATGCAGACAGATGAAAGGACTCTCCAGGAGCAATGAGAGGCCAGCTGAATAACTCAGCGCTCCACTCACTTAGATTCCTCAGCAATCCTGTGGCAGACACTTGCAGAAAGGGGTGCGGGGATCAATCGACAATCAACTTGTGTATTCCATAAACTTGGTACTTGCATTTTTACGGTAACATTCCAAAGCATTGGTAAGGAGAGGCGTAGCATCTTCTTGTCAAGTGCCTAATGCGACCATAGATTTTCTAACTCGCCTTAGTCTGTTCATGTGCTCTGTTTTGTTGTAGAGGTATGAGGTCCTATATCCTTTCCTTTAACTCCTCAGTGTGTACGTCTTTCCCTGTGAAGAAAGCACTAGCAGCACAACGAAAGGGGAATCCACTCTAGCAGGATAAGGAAAAGACCAAGTCCCAGTCAGAGCCCCAGCTTTAATCACTGTCCTCTGCAAACGTCCCCCTTGAAATTCTGTTAAAAATGACAAGCCATGCTTTTAATAAATAAATCCTTAAATCCAGACAGACAGAGATGAATACAATGCATCTATCAAAAGCAGCAATTAAAAAGCAAGAAAAAAAGAAGAATGCGCTGATGGAAATGAGTAAAATCTGCAGCAAGAGAAGCGAAGGGACGTAGAGTCCCTCAGCCCTGGTGCAGTGAGAAGGAGAGATGCTGTGACTGGCTTACACTTCTCTCCCTCCCTCTCCACACAGTGTATCTAGCCTGCACACTGACTCTCTCTCTCTCTCTCTCTCTCTCTCTCTCTCTCTCTTTCCACACACACACACAGACACACACAGACACACACAGACACACACAGACACACAAACCCTCCTTTCTTGCTTTCTCTCCTTCAGCTTCTCGCTCACTGCCCTGCCCCCTCCCCTCCCAGTTCCACCTGAGGCTTCCTGACACATTCTGCCTCTCACACGGACTTTCTCCCAGAGGTAAATTTGGAAACATTTCCTATTTACATATTACTTATCTTTCACAGTCTATTGTCTATTAACAAAGCCCCACTGACCCCCTACTATGCCCTACCACATTAGTGCTCCCACTTTTTTTTCTTATCTGTTGGATTCCCTCTCATTATTGCTGTTCTATAAATATCTAGCTGAAGTGCATTTAAAAAAGGTCTACCTATTATTATATAAAAATAACAAGCAATATTGAAAGTATAGTGTCACAGCAAACAGAAACAATATATACAAGTTGTTATATAGTCCATACTTTGGTTAAAATAAAGTGTCAGTGGTCTCCAACCTAAGAAACATCTTGAAAGGCTAAAACAAGTAAAAAGCATTATCTCCTTTATCTAGCCAGGTCACAGGTTCTGTTGGATATGTTACTTACTTCTTTATTTAACCAAAAGCTTAGCACAGTTATGCTAGCCCCTTAGTTACAGTTGTCAGGCATTTTGGTCAGTTGGGAGCAACCTCTGGTGATAGATGATAAAGAGGATTAAATAACATTGACCAAAAAAAATGGAAGATGGAAAGGAACAGTCAAGCATCACTTCTGGGTGGGAGGATCTTGCAAAAGAGGTGATTCAGTGCAATTTTGTTATCATAATTGTTTTCTTTTTTAATATTAGAACCTTTGAGGAGAGGCTGACTGCAAACTGGATGGAAAATGACAACTTCGGAAAGCAACCCTGCACCTGGCCTCTTCCAGGAACACTAGAGTGTTGCAATTATGTGTAAAAAGTACATTTGGAAGGATAAAACATAACTAAAACATTTACAAAGGTGGTGGGGTTTTACGCTATATACTGTAATTTCAACCAGAAACAACCAGAAGTCAGTTTGTTGGCTGAACAAAGCATATGTCACTGAGGAAGTGCTAATGCTTCAGTAAACATTAAAAGTTATACTGGGCAATCCTTGCAAAAAAGAATGACAGAAGACTTCATACTACTGCTCTATAAAACTGGCTAATTTGACAAAACTAAATTCTAGTGTTTGGCCATCTATCAAACCATGAGAGCAAAAGGAGGTATGATTCAAGAAAGTGCCTTTTAGAGGAAGAGCCATTAACAGACCGGCGATGAACACACACACCTCACTCGTCCTTGAGGAAAATGTAATATTATGCAATAGTATTTTACAGGGAAAAATGGCATGCAGCCAATAACATTCTTGGTGCACCTGTTTATGCAAAAGCATTAATCTATGGAGAATCCCCTACATAGACCTTCTGACTTTAAATATGGGGAGTACTGCCACCAGATTTATTATATTTATTTACAATACAGGACCATCGAACTTTAGAATAAACTTTTTTCCAGGTTGTGAATAATTTAATAAACAGTATTTAATCAATGTCACTTGTAGTGATTGGCCAGTCGTTGCAGTTAATTTACTTTCTTTAAAAAATTAAATCACATACTTCAA
>OMLM01002179.1:31601-71485 GCA_900302695.1 Helostoma temminkii | reverse complement strand
CCAATGGTCTAAATTCACAGAATATAGAAAGCTGGATTTTCCGCCAGACACTGACAGTAAAGTGGACAAGCAATGCTCCCCGTGAGGATCAACGTAAAATCAATAGTTTATAATCCTATTTTTACCAGTTGTTTTGTAACATAAAGGCCTGAGAAGGACAGGTGCTGATTTGGCAGCTGAGCTTCACTGAAAAGCCACACTGTTTTCATTTGGGCTGGATGACACAAGCACAGTTGTGGTATTAATATGAGGAGGCCAAGCTGCTGCCTGATGGGATTTCCATCACTAGCGGCATAAGATCTGCTAACAGGCTTGCAGGCTGTACAGTGTTTCCTACCCAAGGGAAGCCACTCAACAACAGTAGTTTTGACACACCGCATGCAACTGCTGCTTTTATTTAGCTCTTCCATGCTGTGGAAAGAGAAAATCATACTGGATGCTGACTGCTGACTGCTGACTGACTGACTACTTTGGGTCAACAGTAGGCCTGATAGAGGCCTGTAAAATAATCACAACGGATAAAGGTCAATCTCAAAGGGTAATAAATACAAATGCAGCAGTTTTAGCTTGTGGTGCATGCACAACAACATCTTGTTTGGGTTGCTGGACCCATGAGGCCTGTGAGATATACTCTCTCTAGGCCACAAGGCCGCTTGTGGGACTGGGTAAAGACATGATGGCTCGGGAAAGGAATTCGCGTTTCTGAAAAGGCTAATTGACACGCAGTGCTCTCCAGCTTTTCCAGTGTACCACGCTCATATTCCCCCACAGGCTGCCTAGCTGTGTGTGTGTGTGTGTGTGTGTGTATCTGGCTCTGTGCTGATGGTCATGGAGTGCTGCCTCCGCGCTGTGTGTAGATTCCTCTCTGCTCCCAGAGGATGGGGGAGGGGCTCTGACAAGGGAGGCTGTAATTGCCAAATCTTCTGTGAATAGGGGTCACCCCATCACATGCAGTTTAAAATCACAGACATTATAGCATTAAAATGTAGACTGTTTATTGTGGCAATTTTCTGGCAGCTCTGATAGTTTGAACATCTGTAGCAAGAGCCAGTTGCTAGACGGGGTTTATGCACGCCTGGTGGAGCCTGCGTGCAGCCGTCCTTCACCCACCGCTGGTTATTTATGAGCCAATGATGAGTCAAGGTTTGTATCAGGGAGCAATATTTCACAGACGGCACAGTGCTTGGTCTAGCAGTGCAACTATAATAACATGTTTCCTTCAAAAGCTGTGTTTGTTATTAGTCTGATTATCATTCTACGTTTTCAGCATGTAGGCGGTGTGTTGCACAAGGCAGGAGGTTGTGGATGTTTTCAACAGCACTGTCCATCCCAGAAGTGCTCTACAATGTTGTATTTATCCCATTTTGTCTGTACCTCATGACCCTAATTAGAGTTTGAACATATGAAGAGGAAGGGTGCTGCAGGAGGAAGGATGTTTGAAAGACAAGGAGAGATCTCCCTGCTGTAGCCCTAATTGAATTTCTCCAGGATAATGAGACTATGAAACGGGCCAATTACCATGGAGAGCTATGCAAATAAGGATCATAATACTTTGCAGTGGGTCACATTTGGGCATTCATTAATCCTGCAAACCAAAATTCCACTTCTGACCTTGAATGGGTAGGAAGACATGAACAAATACTGGAAATGTCAAACCTGTCATTTTCCATACGATATAATTAGATTTTTTTATGTGGCAATGCGAAACACTGGCTAACAAATGAGATACTATAATTAGAAGATGAATATAGTGCAAGAAAATGTAATTATCTTTTGTTTTTCGCAGAGAGAGGCAGGAGCAGATGATGGGATATCGTAAACGTGGGCCGAAACCCAAGCATCTCTTACTCCAGGTAATTATCATGTTCATCAGTCCTGAATAATGACCAACATAATAGTTTCTGTAGAAACATCTTGCTTTTCCAAGCACTGGCTGTAGAAGTCAGTAAGAAGTCAAAAGTACTCCTGCTGTCATAGTGATGATGGTTATTTATAGATTTTACTTTTTCTACTCCTCCTGAACTTGTGTTTGTTATCTGAGATTACATAAGTATTGCTTGAGTGCTCATCCTGTCTGCATGGTAATATTTTTATGATAATAGTTTTATGTGCAATTACACTTTTAAAGGGAATCTCAGTTTCTAGGTATGTTCCTTAAGCACCAGTATCAGAATGTTTTCCTTGTTTGTGAATGTTTACCCAAGACTAAAATAGATGGCTGCAAGTAGCACTCAGTCGTGCTTTGACTATCTTAGCACAGACCTTTACTGGATCATACATTCTTAGCCAAATGTGATCATATATTTTGAGAAACTCACAGCTGATTGCTATGCAGTGTCACTCCTTAAGAGGCATACCAGGCTGCCAGAGTCACACGTGGCTAGCAATCAGGAATAAAGCGTGACATGTCTAGTGGCACTTCTCTGACCTAAGGTCACAGTCAAAGCGTCTTGAACGTTCCGCTGCCATGCTTTTCTGATGGCCTGAGGGGCTAGTCTGTACAGGAAAGAGGGGGAAGGGAGGGGGAGGTCATATGCTGAGTCTTGCTTTGATAGTTTATTTCAATTTCTGACAAGCTTCAGCATCCTATAAACTTGAATTTTAATCAGAATTATAGGGTGCAGGTTTGCCACTGACTTAAGTAAGTTAAAGTAAGTTTTCATTATGCCCCAAGTGTGTAAATTATAATGTTAATACAACGGCAAAATTCTAATCTATTTTGATGAAACCAAGTGAATTGTGGGTATCCTGTCTCTGCAGGTGCCCTCATTTGCCCGAAGATCCAGCATCCCTACAGGTTTTGAGGAGACACCACAAGATGCAGAAGGTTGCCTCAAGTTGGAATCCGTCCAGGTTCAGCGCTCACAGCCTCAACAGTACCAGCTGAACAGCAAGAAGCACCATCAGTACCAGCCCAGCAGCCAGGATGTTCCTGCTGACCAGCTAACCAATGGCAAGAAGAGGCTCATCTACCAGCTAAACAGCAAGAAGCATCACCACTATGAACCTGACCCAAATATGTATGATGCACAGGCCTTAAAGCTTAAAGAGGTGGTCAAAGTTCAAGAGCAAGCAAATCCTGTTTGGAACTTACCACTAGCACTGCAGCAGAAATGGGTTCGTGACAAAGACACAGGCTGCTTGAATAAAGTCAAAGAGTTGGCAGTGGAGGTGAGGAAACCAGCTGTTCAAGAGGCTGAGAGTGAACATGCCCTTAAACCCAATCCTAAAGATGCAACTCTGCCTGGTGCTATTAGCAGCAAAATGAAGATAATCAAGAACAAAAACAAGAATGGACGTATTGTTATTGTCATGAGCAAATATATGGACAGTAACAAGGTTCATGGTACAAAAGGTAAACATGGGGAATCATCAACCGAGGAGAAACCCCAAAACACCAAACCATCAGAAAACAATTTATTACACAGAACCAAAATGGTGGAGCACCCGGAGAACGGTATCCCCAGAGAGTTGTGTAACAGCAGTTCCATCCCTGCTGCAGAGCATCCTATAAAGTGTTCCCCAAAAGACAGACATTTCTCCAAGCCTTCGCCAAGTACAGCAGAGGAATACAACACAGAGGTGGCTCGGGGTCAGGCTGATTTACCAGATGATCTACCCCTACAGCTGACTGCTAGCTCACCCTCAATGTCCTGGCCTGCTGACACCAGCATCCCAACTCCAACAGCTGTTGACCAGATCAGGATTCCCTCTTTTCCCAGCGATCGCAAGCGAAAACTCTCGGATCCCGTAGAGGACAGGAATGTTTCCAAAATCTACCTGAGTGCCAGAAGCTTCAGTGTCCCCAGCACGGTGGTCACGCCACCTCAGGACAAACCAATGGATCTCCACTGTAGTGGTCGGCACCTTAGCAGTACATGTACATATGAGGTTATGGACTCTGGCAGCCAAGAGGAACCAATGGATCTGAGCTGCCCAAAGACTAAGAAGCAGGTGGAACCGGAACTACAGCCAGAACTGGAACCAGAGCCCCAGCCTGCTGTCAAAGATCCTCCTCCACCTGTGACAGAGAACACACATGAAAACACGGAGAAATCTAAAGAAGCACCTGTTAAGAAAATCTCCCCCTTTATGGGAAATATCATAATCACTGACATCACAACAAACAGTCTCACCGTCACCTTCAAGGAATATGTTTCTTTCTAAGAAATCCTTTTTAAAATGGGACCACTAGTTAATGTTTGGAAGATCCTGTTGATATGTTCATATGTAAAAACATTAGAATTTTGTATATATGGAAATTTATAATTTATCATTCAAATTCAATATGTTTCTTATGACGTTTTATACTGTAACTCCTTTGTTATGTAGCCAAGAAAGTGCCCTCGAGGATTTGAGCAAATGCATTTAAGTGGATGTATTTCACTAAAAAAAAAAGAATCGGTTTCATGGGATAGTTGTTTCATACCTGTACCAAACTTATAACCGCAGCTGTATGAAGGTTTATACTTATTTTGTATGAATAATAGCCCTTATTTTGGTCCTGATAGAAGAGAGGAACTTGACTCTATGGTGATCTAAGATCATACTGAAAGCACTTAATTCCATTTATAATATGTTAATACTTGTCATACCTTCATTAATGGAGGAACAGCTGGTCTCTTTAAGTCTTAATGATTATTTTTACTCCAGACATGTTTTTGTTACATGTTTTGTTTGTGGATTGTTAAAGAAAAATTATTAGCCATGTCATGCAAATTTACAAAGCAGGTGCGGCTGAATGCAATGTAAACAAAACGACAAGTGTGGGACACGCTCAGCTGTGTCAACCTGTAGGCAAAGTCCCTGCCTATTATTTTGTCGGGTTTCTCTCGCAGTGTTGGGATGCAACACAGCTGTCAGGGTATCTGACTCATTACTATACTGCACAATTTGTCTTGAGCAAACATTTAAGGAGTAAAATTGGACATGTATGTACTCAAAGGTCAGTTACCGTTAAGAAAATAGTGTCATTTATCAGATGTGACGTATGGATTCTTGCCATAATTGGAGTGTGATTTATTACTTTATTGTTGACCTCACATTCTGCTGGAGTTACTCTGTCTGCTTGTTAGTGGTTTCCTAATGTCACGCAGATTAATGATATTCATTTAGTTTTGCCATTGAACCTCATTATATGATGTGGAGAATATGACTGCTATATGTTTTAGCAAAAGCTACCACAGTCATTAACGAGTATGTTATACAGATTAAATGTGAGGCACAGAGCTGCCTTTTATATACTGTTTCCAGTGACTGCAAGTTGTTTTGATTATGCTGCTGAAAATTCAAACATCAACACTGTTGGATGTCACCTCCATTTGAGTCTAAATTGCCTTCTATGCACATTTAATGCAGAATGAGTAAGAATGATGAAATGCTATAATGATAAAAATGAAGAGTGCATATTTATTGACAACTGATTTGTTGTTCACAAACAATTACAAGAAGTTCTCCGCATTAGAAGCTGCACCTGAGTCCGCTGAACAGGTTGTCCTTTTTGAAAGAGAGAAGTTTGTTACTTGTAGTTCTCTTTCTTTTGTTCATGGTTCCTTGCACTTGGTGGAAGTCAAAATATTCTAAACTTTGTTCCATCAGGAGTTGGTTGACTTATTTCTGTTGGCACAGCTTACTGGATAATATGTTTCACAATAAAGAAAGATTTGACCTCTGATATTTGTCTGCATTGACATTGAATGGGAGAAAACTGGGCATGTGCTGTGTCTTTCTGCACTTCGTGGGCTTTTCATAGTTTCTTTCCCTAATATTCCAGTATAATATTTGTGTCATGTCTGAAACGGCTTTGCACACAAAGACAGAATGGAACATTAAACACTAACTTGGTTGTGAAGCATGAATAGGAAAACAGATCGTGTTGCATAATCACAACTGATCCTGCACAAAGAGCCCTCTGTATTGCATAACTGCACTGGTCACTTGTATTATTAAAACTCTACCCATGCATTATTTTTTTATAGGAGCTTGACCCCAAGCAGGAATGTAAACACACAACATTACTGTATGAGGTCGGGGAAGGCTATTATGTAATTATTCATTCTATGAAGAAGAAAGGTTTCGTGGAAGGTAGGTGTTTGTCTGTGTGGGTGCAGTACAGCACAATGAAGCAGGGAAGGACAGATACCATATCACATTTAAATTGAATGAATAAGCTTTGATGTATTTCCAGCACATTGTTACTATAAACAGCTGTGTGTTCTCTGCAGACTTGTGTCATTATGACACTACAATTCTCCCTGCATACAGTATAATTTAGACAGAACAATCCAGACCAACAAAGCTACAGACATGCAACACATGCAAAGCTGCAAATATAGATTTGTGCATAGCTCAGTTTTTATGAATGAACTTTAAACGATGACCTGTCCTGACATTGCCAAATGTCCTGGGAGTATTCATTTTTTTCTGGAGGCTCATTAAAGGCCTGTAGTCGTGGAGCCTGGTCTGAAAATGCAGGCAGAAGATGATACAGTGCTATGCTGGAATGGCCAATAGGCCAATGCTTGAATGTTTTGAATGACAGAAAGGATCTGGAATGTGTTTTGTTTTCTTTAGTTTAGTTCTGGGAGTTGCCTATGAAAGAATGCTGGCAGAAAAAGAACAAGAAATTAAGACAGCAACAAAAAAAGAAACATTTGTCTGCATATCTGTCTCAGTGTTGGTGTAATGGCTGCACTGGGGTCACTAAATTAAATTAAAGATTTATTTTCTTTCTTATCATAGTGAAAGCAGAAGAATTACAATGCTATTCTCCAGTTTCCCGGAATTTCCATTTATTTTTTAATGAATAAATCGTTTCTATTGCTGCCTGAAGCTACATCCAATAGCAATAAGTTTCAAAGGGGGCACTCTAATACATGACAGCTGGGGCAATCTGTATGGATCACATGGAGCACCAGTAACCACTGACTTTAAAAGATTTACCTTCATGTTTTATTAATTCCAATCTCTATAAAATATGTCACCTATATGTCAGCCATGATCAGGAAACGGGCGCTTACAAGCATTAATAGTTACTAAACCTCCAATTCGACTAAAGGAAAGAGTGGCCTCTTTAAAGTCGGAAGAAATATATTAATCGACAAATAAATTGTGCACTTTCAGTGATGTTGATGTAAAATTGTGACAACTAATCTATCAATCAAAGGAAGCGACGTGTCACGGACGCGTGACAGAGCACTTTTCCAAGGTATGAAGATCAGCAGATATGACCGGAATTTCAAAACCCATGAACACAGCTCATGTCTCTGTGTGAAGGCTGTCTCTACAGGCCTTTGATGGCTTTGAACCAACTATGTGACTCCAACTATGTGCTTGAGAAGGAAACTGAAACATAGTTGAGCAGGGGAACATATTTATAGACCAAGTGTGATGTTTCACATTCCCCCTTTATCATCGAACCCACCAGCAGCCTGCGCAGGGTTGGTTTCATCTCCACATAGTGTAGCCTCATTTGATCATGTCATCGGGACAAACGCTTGTCCAATTTAAAAGCTTGTATGGGATACAGCGGAGGCCTTAGACATTTCAGAACTAAGGCCTTTCCATTAATTAAGACGTTATTTTTTTTTAAAAATACACAAAACGTGAGAATGAATTTTATCAAGAAAAAGCTGTTAAACAAAAACAGATCTAACCTCAAAACCCGAAATATCTATAGTATGAGAAATGGCAACTGGTGCTGCGGTGGGGTGTATCAAGCTGCTGTAAAGGATGCTTTCTAATTCGATTCTTGCGTAGAAATATGGCAAAAGCTGCAGGTCAGAGCCCCACGGCTTCTCAGCTTCTCTCTTGTGGTTTTGTGTCTGAGCCACCTTCAGAAGAAAATGTCGCCCGGTAAGTAGGACAGCGAACAGCGAGCAGTGTGCAGCAGTTGCCCAGAAACCATAGAGCCAATAATGCTCTCACAGAGCCAGCTCTGTTTATTCATGTGCGGCTGTCGCCATTGCGGCTCCTGCAGACTCACTTTTCATCGACTCGGTGCCAAATATGGACAACCGCAGCAGTCTGCGTGAGGCTGCCTCCTTTCAACACGCACCAGTCGTCTTTCTCTCTGAACAGAAACCGCGCAGGCTATAGCCATTATGGTACCGACAGGAAATGTCGGTCTACAGCCTATGACTATCAAAATGGTGGTTCATATTTCGACAGCAGCCACAACGCATCTTTTGTCTGCGGTGCGTCCGCCTTTGTCTGCTCCATCGCAGGGAATTTTTAAACAAGACAGACAGCAGCAAACATACCAAAATATCATCCATGATCTGTAACATAGTCGAGAATAAACACGGACAAAACGTTGCAACACCTCCACACAAGACACATACTTCCTCTGCCCTCTCTGCCTGTGTCGCGATTTCATTTTACAAATGTGTAACATATGACACTACAGCTGACGGACGTCACAAATAATTGAAATTAATTAAAAACCTGCCTATTTGTTATCGTCGTGTCCTTTAGGGAAAAGGCTGAGACCCGATTCCACGAGTTTTCAAGGCATAACTGGGAGCACAGATCCAGAATAAATGTAAAGAAATTCACGTGTGAGCAATATTTTCAACCTATGCTAAGAAGAAT
The DNA here is from genome assembly GCA_900302695.1 of Helostoma temminkii. Taxonomy (NCBI): domain Eukaryota; kingdom Metazoa; phylum Chordata; class Actinopteri; order Anabantiformes; family Helostomatidae; genus Helostoma; species Helostoma temminkii. The sequence goes on along the minus strand of OMLM01002179.1, from coordinate 62,893 downwards.
TCGTGGTAAATTGGTGTCACATACCTGAGTATTTGTGTCACAGTGTCACCTTAAAGGTGTGTGCGCCTCTGAAGGATGTAACATCTTTAAAAAATGTCCAAAGTGGCCAAATAATAAAACCATCTGGTCCAAAGACAGTGAGACACAGCCTCTACTGACTGTTTTGTTGGTAGATAATTAATGAGGAGACTTGAGACCTGCTTCATTAATTAAATGAATAAAGTATTACAGGCCTGTACTACTTCAGTCTATGGCTGTCATAAAAATCTGAAAATATAACAAATACCATAAATACATTGTGCTCTTGATAATTGTGTTTGGAGCATTTTTAATGAATTAATGAAAAGTGGAATCACCTTGACCTTCCGTTCACAGGAAGGAGGAGTGGGAGTATTTTGGAGCAGGAGATTTTGTAGGTGATTAGCACACTGATATTTATTTTGGCAACATTTGACTCAAAGGCCACGTGTATTATTAGTTTGTTTTGTGTTTGAATTCGTCATTTATAAAATGTACAGTTGATAAATGCAGAAAATTACACCTTAGGCCTATAGAAAATAACAAGGAGGAAATGCAGAGGAAGTCACAGCTCCGCACTTCACTCACATTTTCCCATATTTCTGTGATCAACATTTGTGTGATCACGATTCGCACTGTTATATAGTCTAATCTCATATATTCATATGTCATATATCTTAATATTTATATAGGCCTGGCTGCTGGGCTACAACATGCGAATAATAATAATAATAACAATGATAATAATAATAATAACAATAATAATTTGTTATCGAGTGGAATACAAATATTTGATGTTCAATAAATTCAGACCATTAATATATTAGTTATTCGTGGGTATTTGTGAAGTAAACAATCATCAGAAACAATATAATTAAAAACCAAAAAAAAAGGAAAACCTTGGTAATAAAATCTCAGCTTCTAAAAATTAAAAATTTTACCACTGAAGAATATTTTTTATTAAGAAACAAAAGACCCCCACAACCACGAGCCTACAAGACGCGAAGGACGCAAATATAATATTAAATTAAATTAAATTGTATTAAATGATGCGCATTTTTTGCCTTCGCATGAACAAAACCTATTGTTTAGAAAGGAGGTTATCAGAGTATTGTGCAGGTTGTTGTACATAAACCACAGACAATGTATCAGGTTTAACTTGAAAATTGCCAAACAACTTTGTAGGTAAAAAATGCAGGTGAGTTTACACCTCAGCTCTCTCATTTGAGCTTTTTCTCATCTGCTTTTTAAAATGTTAGAAGTCGTTTTAAGACTTGACAAGGCTTGAAAACAAACAAAACAAACAAACAAACAAAAAACAATAACCATTTATTCCACCAGAATAAATAAAGTATTCAATCAATTTCTGCATGATTATGAGTGAACCAATGAAAAGCAGCCGCTCATTTCTCACCACATTGAATGTCATTAAATGAGTCCACATCAAGCTCTGAGAAAAATCGTTTTGATCTAAAGGTGGCTTTTCCTTAATCATATGAGTCTGCACGTGTGTTGGCGAATACCACTGAGTGGATTAGCTGGAGCAGAGTCTGAGCACCGTCTGGAATCATCATTAAACGTGACCAAGAGTAACTTGTTTTTAAACGTGCTACAGTTTTTTCTTCTTCTCTCAGTTGTTAACACAACCCCTGTGTTAACAGGTTGAATAATTTGTTTAGAATGAAAATGACTGTGTGATGTTTGACGGACACTGTGTGCGTAAAATATTTATTAAGCCACAGCGCGCAACAGTCCAATTACGCATGACACTGCTTTACAGCTCAGGAGCCCCTTTCTTTCGCATGGTGAACATGAAACGGACGAAACTGTGGGTTAACGTGTGTTGTCTCACTTTAAATTAAACAAATATTTTTGAACAAAGAACAATGAACATGCAGTTTGAAACCAATCTGAGATAATCGGTGTTTATGATTTCATTTCATACATCTGCAAATATAGGACACATATCCGACCAGTAAAGGTTTCATTTTCTTTAATATTTAGGCACAGGTATCTATTATGTTAAAATATTAATTTGCATACTTTATATATATACTTATATTTACAGATGTTTTTTTAGAAAGGGGGTGTCTTTGAGGGTGAAACCTTTTATTGAACAAGTCTTTCTTTTCTCTGGTTCTTTTAATTTCTAACCCTTTAAATGCTAATAAAATCGAACAATTATTTCTTTTAGTTGGGACTGGATGGACCCCCCTCTGGCACCTCCGGGGGTCCCTCGACCCGCTCCGGGAGCCTGTGACTTCGCCTGTTCTACTGTGCCAGACATTCCTGTACAGCAGCCAGAGCAGCGGGACTCCTCCCCTTCACTCAGAAACACGGAGCACGTAGCAACAACTGAGCCTATGTGCTCCACCACGGTCCGTCCTACCGACTGCGGTGCCTGGCAACAGAAAAAGACGTGATGACGTCCTCTCCAGATTGCGTATTATGGGATGTCCGAAATTAAACAGCCCGAAGAGGACACGGGGAAGCCAAAAATAATAAAAGAGACAGAAATAAACGAGGTGCGTGGTGAACCATGGAGCTCTCGGCTGTTGGTGAGAGCGTCTTCGCAGCTGAGTCCATCATTAAACGGCGAATCAGACGGGTATTCGCTGCTTTTTTCACCCACAGGCTTTATCTCCCCACCTACTACGCAACCATTTGTTTGTGCAACGCCGAGAGACAACAATGTGATAACGTTAATCTGTTGTGGATCTGTTTTGCAGGGTCGTTGGGAATATCTCGTGAAATGGAAGGGTTGGTCTCAGAAGTGAGTATAATAGCCGAGGCTGTGAAGGACAGCGCTCCATCCTGGCCGCTCGTACAACTGCACCACCTCAGACTCTGTCGTTACTCAGCTTGTGGATGTTTTTATTCGTTTCATCTGCTCTGGGTGCACTAGTACAGTCTGCCGCATGTCTGGTGGCTTGCGTGCACCACTCAGGTGTTGTAAATGTGTGAGGATCAGCCCGCTGGGTTGTATTAAAGTCCACACTAGCTTTAGCAATGGCTGGGTTCACCATGCGTCACTGTCCGTTACGTAGTCTGTAATTGCAGTGCACACAGCAAGATTGCTTTGATTAAACTATCGCACCACACGCGTGTGTGTGTTGACATGCGATCCGCTCCCTGTATTGTGCCAAACACCTCTCTCCTTTGTTGTTGCGACATAGGTACAGCACTTGGGAGCCGGAGGAAAACATTCTGGATGCACGACTCTTCGCTGCCTTCGAGGAGAGGTGAGGGTTTGACAGCGCAGCAGTAGGCCTCTCTTTAGAAACGAAATGGCACCGCGTATTGTGCGCCACAAAATGTCCATATAACTGAAACATCTAGTCTGTATTTTAATCTTCAAGTCGTATTTTTCATAAACGCGGTGACACCAAGTGTGTGCAGAGTGTGATGATTCATTTCCAGTGCTAATAGCTGCAGGATGTGGTGCAGTTTTATTATCACAAGCAGGTTTTCCGCTGTTTTCTGCCACATTTTTTATTTTAATGTGACATACTCACTATAGAAACTGTCATAAAACTAGTAAAGACAGTTCAGTTTGCATTGTTCAGTTTCTACGTGCAAAAAAATCTTCCGATTTAATTAGAAAAAAAAAACTAAATTAATGCGACGTGATGATTCTACTAATGATTTTTCTGTGATCAGGGAGCGTGAAAGGGAGCTGTTCGGACCGAAAAAGAGGGGACCCAAACCCGAGACCTTTCTCCTGAAGGTGGGTGGATCTTTCGATGCGCATTTCTCAGGTTGTCGTTTCATCTTATCACATCTCCGATGTGTACCATAAATTATACTGATGAAAAATTATTTCCATGTTATGGCGGATACTTTCTTATTTATTTTGAAAGTGTGTGTTCAGTTTCACTTAAAAACTAAAGGAAACGAAAGCCAAAAGAAAATCTCTGCTTTACCCCAAGCTTTTCTTGAGGTAAAGTTGGATATCACACAGTGCACATTTTAAACACCCCAAACCTATAAATTATGTTGTATAAATTTGCCTGTTTTGTATCAGATTTATTTTGCTTTTCATGACCTTGCATCCCTTAAAAACATAAGCAGCTGATCGAGGCCTTGAACGTCCAATGTGCCCAAAAGATAGTCATCTGTTTCTCCTAAACCTAAAATGTCCTCAGGAGACTTCAAGTTTGCATCTCTGGGAAACCTCCTTTCATACACGTTATTTGCTCTTTCCTCAGGCCAAAGCCAAAGAAAAGACGTATGAATTTAGAAGAGAGACTCCCAGAGGGATCCAGGTTTCCTATCCAATCCCGGAGCCTGTCATAACACCGAGGGCCCGAGAGGGATTACGCACTGTAGTTCCCACAATCTTTCCACCGAGCGCGGTCAACAGAGGAGAAAGTGTCAATGTCCGACCACCAGAGCCAGAGAGGAGGCCGAGACCGACTCCACCAGCTGCTCTGAGTCTCCAAGAATCCGTCCGATTCCCCAAAAAGAGAGGACGCAAACCGAAGCTGCATTTTCACTATGATAAAGATGATGGGAGCAGCCCAGCAGATCCAGACACCAAGAGGAGCAGGATACTGGAGGAGTCACAAGGTCTGTCCAAAATACCCCGACGCCTGCATCACCACGGAGAGACATCAGATCACAGCCTCATCCAGCTGACGAAGAGGTTTCAAGAGGAGACCACCATTACACCAAAATCCTGCGGCGACAAGAGACACGCGGGGAGCGCAAGCTTGTCCTACAGCTGCGCATTCAGTCCGGATATGCGCAGAAGTGACCAGGGGGTCCACAGGACTCATTGCTTAAGCAGGATGTCTATTCCTCAGTCCGGCAAGATGAGGCACGTTGCACAGCACCGGGGCCACCAGGTGAAGGAGGACCAACCTGCTGCCATCTGCGCCCGGGCCGAGTCCATCGAAGATTCGTGGATCCCGAATTTCACTAATCTGGACAGTGTGACTGTGACAGATGTCACCATGAACTTCTTGACAGTCACCATCAAAGAGAGCAGCACGGATAAAGGTTTTTTCAGAGATAAAAGATGAGTATGAGCTTTAGACAGAGGTTAGTGGAGGCTAATAGAGGCCTAAATCATTGTTTAACTAGCTACTAACTAGCAAGCTACTCTGATACTATATTTTTTCTATGTAACTTACATTCATGTACATACACATATTTAATACGCTGCTGAGAAAATTAAATATGAAAGTTTTACTCTGTGTTTTGTTAAACTTTTTGCACCCAGTGTCACTGCTATGGTCTAAATAAGATCATCTGAACAAAAGCTCTTTTAGGCTTTTTATGTGCTATAAACTGTGCAACCAAGTCACCACAAACATCTTTATCATAACGTTTTTAAAAATAATAAGTAACTTGCTCATGTGCATTCAGCTGATTGTATCTTCCACAATTATAAAGTTGCATTTCTTTAAGTTTCATGTCCAGTCGTTCATTTAAAAAAAAGTGAGTCTAATAAGGTTCTGAATTGACTTTATAATACATATTTTATTAAACCTTACAAATTATTAACAATGAAGGAAATGCCATGACTAATAATCGAAGTAATCGGTTGGCGTTATTGATATCTGATCACGATAAAATTAAACTTCAACATATTTAGCACACCCATATAAATCCTGCAGACTGAAGTACAAAGTATTTAAGATTAGTCTGAACCTAATTAAAAGGACTTGATTAGCGGATGTGTTTCTGCTAAAGCTTTACTGCTGATTCTGTCCAGGGGTCAAGTTCAAACCTCCCGCTGAGCCAGTTTGTATGAACTGTTCTAACAAAGACTGTTGGGGAAATTTCAAGAGTTCAAATGCTCGTTTAAATTAATTAAAAAAACATCAATTTTTCTGTTGTAGTTTCGTGATGACTACACATCAAAGCTGCATTAGTTTCACAAAAATTGACCTGTTTCTGAAAGCGCCACTGCTTCCGATCACACAGCGACGACCTGGAATGAATCAGATGTTACACGCATTTGAAAGTCTTGATTTTTAAATGAGCTAAACGCTGTGACGCACACTGAACATACTTTATATCCTAACTCTGCCGTTGGCCTAATTATAGACCGAAGATTATAAAACACGCTGTTCTTGTTTTATTATCATCAACGCAATTGTTGTTGTCAAATCACACAAAGACTCCAAAGGTCGAGTTAGGCCTCAAAGCAGACAGTGAGTCAAGAGTAGAGATATGACAGTTTTAATTCACTCAGTCACTGTAAATAATTATTTTCCTTTCGGCACATTTACTGTGTATTTAAAACTATGGACATGACACAGAGGCTGCAGGGTCAGGTGTCACCCTGTGTCCAGTTGGGTGAGAGCAGGTTTATAATTATTATTATTTTCTTCTAGTGTGTTAAATGTACATTTTAAAACGTCGGGTTTGCTGCAAGATTTTGGTTTTGTCCCAGCAGTGACAGTGTTTTCTGTCCGGACACAAACTGCATCACCTTAGTCCATTAGGCCTACAGTATATGAAGGATCCAGGCTCCACTGTGCCAATAAGAGGCCACTTCTTTCAGGCATAAAGCCTCCATTCATTTGACTTTGCTTTGTGTTTCTGGGACACATGACCCCGCTATTCATGTAAAAGAGCTCTGTCTGGTTACTGGCTGACTAATTTAAAATGTGAGTGGACTCGGGTCATTGTTGTATTAAAGTTTTGTACAGTGTGTAACTTAAAAAATTCCATCAACGTAGGGATTTATTAGGGGAAACTGATAAAAACACACACACACGCACCATAATGTAACATGCATCATGTAACCTGCATTGTTATAAACTTCTGCCACTGATCACAGGCATTCATCCATGGAAGATGAGCGTGTTTTAAGCGCTGTGGTGACATTTAATTGGATTCAACATCTCGCCCGTTTCTATGGATTTTGTAACTTAAGCTGCAGCTGAGACAACATCTGGATGACTTAGCCATATGAGTGCAATTTACTCGAAGACAAACCCATCAAAAGCCTTTCATCTGACGCTGCCTCGGTACTCACAGACTGCAGACAAACTGTGAGAGAAGCTGCAGCCAGCAGCTCTGGTGGCCTGCCCAGTCACGGTCCACAGAGTTTACCTCCACAAGATGTCGCCACCGGCGAGACCTTGAAACGCTGCCAAATTATTTTTTCACAAAGACCCTGCAGGTTAAAATGAAGCGATCGTTACTGGATTAATCATTGATGAAAGCTGGGAACTCATTCCACTTTGTGCCCGTCTATAATATTAGCGGTGCTGAGTTACAGCCTCCTCCTGCTGCCGCTTTCTCCAGGCTACAAAAACCTTCAGCAGATTTTTTTGCCTTCCAGATGTGAAAGGATTGTGTGTTGCTGCATCTTCCCGCCACTAGGTGAAGCTCAAAACCCAGAAACAAAGAATCTTCATCGTGTTTCTACAGAACTAATTTATTTTCCACCTCTTTTTGGATTCTGCAGTTTTCATGCAGACCAGACCAAGTAACATTTAAATAGAATTATAACACGGATATATGTTGATTAACCGAAGGTGTGTTTATAGTAGAACAATAAATCAGACAGTCTTCTTCAGTGTATGAACTACAGAAGGGTTTTAAAATGATCATGTTATTACAGAGCAAAGACAAAGACAATAACTGGATCGCTCGACCTCAGAGATTGAGAGAGAACGTGTGTGTGTGTGTGTGTGTGTGTGAGAGAGAGAGAAAGAGGGGGAGAGGGAGGGAGAGAGAGAGGGAACATCTGACGGTACTGCTCTGCCGCAGAGCACTTGCACTCTGTAGCTTGGAGCTGTAGCCATGCACTGCCGCACACTTCCATCTGGATTTTTACCTTTGCGTGGATGAGATGTTGCCAAATGTGACCATTTTGCTGTATTTTCTGGCTCTTCAGTTGCGGCATTGTGCAGCAGATTTGTGCAACTGGACCGGAAGGTGAGAAACTTTTCTAATTTCTGCAGAACTTTTACATTTTCAAACAGATGTGGAAACCTGCACATCCCGAGGGGCCGATAGGGCATTTAAAAGGCACAGCGCACAAAAAAATGCCAACTCAATTATTTATGCACTAGATGTGTTAATTAATGTGTAATAAACAATTCGTTACTGCTTTTTAGGTAGTTAAGACACTAATTGCATCAAAATGCGGATGCTATTTAATGTGAAAAGTCCCTGTGACTATTTAAATCCAGAGAAGATATAATATCCCTTGTATTAATAATACACCGACAAATCTATAAAGTTTATTAATGATTTATGATTGTGGACGTGGCGGTTGTATTGCCAGTGTTTATGATTAAATGGAGTCTGACCATGTATGAATCATTGGTAAAATGTTTATTAACCATTGATAAAGCCATAAGTAACTAACTCATCTGTACATGACGATCATTTGAATTCACTATTAATCCCATGCTTATTCCCGCTGATTCCAGCGGTTTTGCAGCTGGTGTAGACTCCAGGATTGTGCTCCAGGTGCGGCTGCGCTGTACGGAGGGTTGGGTGAGGTGGGTCTATCCGGGACAGGCTCTCCGGGTGGTCCTAGAGCCCAACTTGTCCTACAGCCGGCGCACCACCGTCTGCATCAAACCGTCTCCCTCTTTCCGCGGAGCCAGCGTGTTCGTTGAACGGTCTGGAGAGCTGGAGCTGCTGCTGACCGACGGCTGGCGGAAGGAGCAGGTGTTCTGTTTCCGGGCAGATGGACACCACAGACCGGCTATCTATCTCCAAGCCAGCCCGCAGACTGATGGACACTGGAGCAGACGCACGATTGGCTTCAGATATGAGCTGATGGGCAACAGGAGCTTTGCCCCCAACCTGGACCACAGTGGGCGACAGAGTGAGTCCACCGTGTCACAGTTTAGTCCAAGAAGACCAGTCCTAAATAATATACAATAAATAAATCTAGACTTTACTGACACAGTAATGTGAAAATAACCAAATCACACGTTTCTGAGTTCACATTGCTACTTGAGTTGAAGTGCAGTATTAGCAAAAAAAAAAAACTACTACTACTGTAGCTGGTCGAGTTGCTGCTACTTTGAACTACAGGTTGTGAAATGACTAATGGCGGAGGAAAAGAAGTTCTTCTGTTTTCAGTTTCTGGACTATTTTTTGCTTAGCTTTGAATTATGAAATACTTCATGTTTTGATCAGTTTCTAAAAGTTTCCGGGCGAAATGTCTCTTCTCAGAAACCGCAAGTCTCGGACTAAAACATGTCAAGAAGACACAATTACATGCTGATTTGATAAGAAGTCCTAAAGCAGAAATGTTGGAAACCATTGGTTTAATCTAAACAGTCTGTGAATTTGCTAAGATTATTGTATAATTTTGTTTACACAACAATACAATAAACAGACAATTGTACTGACGTACAACATTGCCCTCTGAGATAATGTATATAGAGGATATATGTGTTTAGCGTCGTCTTTTCGGTTGCCAGGTTCCAAAAATCTTGACCAATTAGACAAAATTGAACAAACGACTGCAGAAGATCTGAACTAAAATCCATTCATCAACAACTTATTAAACATTCATTATCAAATAAGCAACATTATTTGCAGCATTATTAAAAATGAATTATCAAAAATAGCAATGGCAAACATAAACAAAATAGATTTTATATTTGTATCATGAATATATATCTATAAAATAAAACCAACTATAATAATCAACTATCCATGAAGAAATTAGTTGTAATCCACAAACTGAGAGATGTTTTAATATAAATTTTCACCCAAAATGTGAATACAATTCATAATGTATTGCAGTAACTATTAACCATTTGCAGGTAGTTCAGTTTAGCTTACTGAGAAATGGAGTGTGGGGGACTTGAACTGCCCAGTCCTGATTCACAGTTTAGAAAAAAATAGTGGTCATTTAATTAGAGCCCAGTTTTGCAGATTGAAGCATGCAGCTGCTGGTCAGTCCTGCGGTTTGTCTGGTTGTCTGGTTTCCATCAAGGGACAAAGCAGAGAAGACAGAGTAGACCACAGGGTGGCTGGAGGGCACCAGGCCAAGGGGCCTGCATTGAAATTGCAAATACTTTGCAGATTCCACAAATGCCTTATCATTGTGCGAGTTTGTTTATTAGCATTTATCCATGTGTGCGGGCCTTTCTCAACATGGTGATATCATTCAGTGTCCATAATAGACAGCTGCTGGTTCATCTTTGTGTTTATTGCCAGTCTGGCAGAGTGTTTGACTCCTGCAGTCTCCTGCATTGGCACGGGGTCGTTCAATTACATAGATACAATAGGAGTTAAACATGGGGTCAAGACTAGTGCGGGTTTTTTAATTTGCAGTTGGCGTCGTGGGCAGCACGAACACAGGGGCAGCATTCCTTCTTCTTAGCCCTTGTTTCTTCACTCTTTGATATGAGGAGGGAGATGGATGGTATGTGTGTCACATTTTAGGTTGGTGGTGTGGTATGCATAAGAAATGGCACACATCTATAAATCAGTGTCACAGAGTTGTAAGGCCTTGTATGGTTTAAGAGAGGGTTGTCTTAAATATTTGCACGCAATATGACAAAAGTAAAATCTCTTCATTTTCTGTTTGATTTTCTCTGCCCACAGCTTCATGTCGGCCCTGCAACGATACAGAACTCCTCATGGCCATCTGCAACAGCGACTTTGGTATGTTCATGTGTAGTTTTACTCTACAAACATAAGATCTGTTAGCTACAAGCTGTCAAAGCAATATCTCCATATCATTCATAGTTAAGAATATATTTCTTACATGTTCACATAAACGTTCCATCAGTAATAATAATAATCGAGTGGAACTTTAGGCAGAACTTTATTATTATTTTATGTAAATAAGTAAGACAATCCTGCATTTTCTTTCAGTGGTTCGAGGCCACATTCAGAACGTCTCCCATGACTCTGAACATCAGACATCCTTGGTGGAGGTGTCTGCAGTGAGGGTGTACTGGCAGCGCAGTGGAGTGTTTAAGCAACAAGTGGATCCAGGGTCACCTCAGCCTGTCTTGTCTTGGCGTGGGCATATCCACACACTCCTGCAGTGCCACGTGAAGCCTGGGGACGGAGAGTTTCTTTTCACAGGGTTAGAACACTTTGGGGAAGCTTGGCTAGGGTGTGCCCCGCGATACAAAGACTTCCTGTCTGTCTACCAGACTGCCCGGGCAGCACGACAGAATTCCTGTGACTTCCCTTTAGTATGAGGAAGTGTGTTGCTTTAGCACTACTCGGCCCAGCAGTCTTTATCCACAGGACCATTGCCCCTGTACTGGCACTGTGGGATCCCTGTAATGCTGTAATGTGCTATCAAGGTCGCACCCAGCGCCGAGAGCAGGAACACAACTACTGAATTGCTGGTGAAAAACACATTTGGGGGGAGCAGAACAGTGGCAAACAGCAGGGTCTCCTGCACTGAGACTCTGAGAGGACTGGCCTTTGTCCCATTCTCATCATTGCCCTCGGTCCTGGGAGACTAAGAAGGGGTAGGGTTGCCGCTCTCTCTTTGTGCTTCTCCCCACATCGGCCGTTGTTCACTTTGCTGGCTCTGTGTGACAGTTGCCCTCTGAACTGAGGTGGGAGGGAAGAAGGGAAGAGCAGCCATTCATGATCACCAGTTCGTTTTAGTGAATAGACTTGTACATATATCACAATTTATTTTTATTTGAATTCATCTGAGCTGAAGTTGCAAATCCTCTTGTATGTTTTGTCTATTTATATGTTGCTGTAATATTAATGCAAAATAAATCCTGAAATATGTTTGGCATCCAGTGAAATGATGATTTACTTCATTGTACAAAGCCCATGAAAGTGTTTCTTTTCAGAATGATGATGATTCTGTTCTTATGGTGCCTACAAACAGAGAAAAAAAACATATCTTAAGCTTTTATATTTTCAGATTACTGTACATAAAACACTTTCAGTACTGACAACAAGATTCCTTCAACATTTTTTATTGAGTTGTAACAGTAAAAGTTAACTTTCATAACAGATAAATTTGTCTGTTGCAGCCAAATCTCCCACACACAGGTTGTTTTCACATCTGGAATGATTAATGATCAATATGTAGATATAAAACATGTAATGAAGAGGTTTATAATGACTTGACAAGAGAAAGCATTCAACACGTCACTGTAGCTGGGACTGATAGAGCATCTAGAAGTGAACTGTGCTCTTTAACTGCATGAATTTAATGAGGCCTAGCTCATGAGAATGCACTGGCACCTTCAGACTCTTTTTGATTGGTGGCTTGGTAAAAGTTTAAATGAACTTACATCTCAATTTCCCATCATATGCATTATAATATGGGGATTTAGAGCCAAAGTATCCTACAAGCTAATTTAGCCTCCTTCTTTCTGTGTTCCCCTATTATCACATTATTATATATCACAAAAAAAAAAAAAAAAAAAAAATCTTCTTATATGGCCCAAACTCTAAATCTGACTTTTCTTTTGGGGTGTGTGGTGTTGTCAGAATTTAGGAAGAAGACAAATGGACAGATGTGAGGCCCTAAAGCCCGAGGATCCTCCCCTCAGCCCCTCCCAGAGCATGGGAACAATTAATTGACTTTTAAAGCAACAGTTTTCCTAGCCTATTCCACTCTTCTACTTGGCTGAGCAGGTCTCACAAATTGGTGTGTTGAACTTTTTATGAGGACTAAATAGCTGCCAATGAAAGTGTAAATGAGAGCGTAGTGAATGGGGCCCACACAATGGCCCTGCAGTGACAAGGCCTCTGGCAGACATAATGACCATTGTCACGGCTGCTGTCATCTAGAAACCATCAGGGCTCATGAATGCAAGCAGCCAGAGGAGGAGTGAAGCTTCATCCCATCCACATTTTGTCTTCTGGTGTATTTCGGCTACATATGCTTATCATATGTCACACTTCTCTGTTTGACTTCTCTTCACATGCATTCTACATGTGTCAGTATCAGCTAAAATCTATTTAGATTCAATTCAGTTTATTCATATGGAGTCAAATCACAACAAAAGTCATTTCAAGGCACTTCACAATGTAAAGTTTAAGATCTTATAGAATGTAAAACACAAATATATGAAATTATGTAGATGCATAATACAAAAATGATGAGATGCATATGCATTTAAAGTGTTCTCAGCCACGATTAATGACTAATACTAAAAATTGTTTTTAAACTGCCCATATGCCAATATGAAAAAGCACTTTTGGACACCTGGAGGTGTCCATGTGTGTAAAACGGGATTGATGGTTGCACAAAAATCCTATTTGGTAAATGTTGCTCCAAGTCAAACCTTCCACAAACTTCTATCATCCAACAGAAGCCCAGTTTGAAGTCTCCTCCCTCAGTATTGTCCCTGGGGGCCACCATGTCAAATTTCTAAGCAAAATATAGCCTCTCTGTGGGCTTTTCAGCCTGCACAATTCTCAGTTCTGGGAACTCCAGCAGGCTCTCATGGGGAATGAGTCCGGGAGGGCTCGGCCTGGAGCTGCTGCCTGGTGCACCGGCAGGAGTCCACCCAGACTGGGGGGTAATTGGTTTATCCCGCCGCCTGGCCTGCTTTCCCATGTGGGCCACTGCTGTGGAGAGGCCCGGGGGTACAATATGGAAACAGCATGATACCCTCCAGTGCCGAACAGGCATTCACTTCTCTGGCTATAGAGACTGGGGACGGGGTACCAAAAAACACAAAGCTAGAACAGAGATGTCTCTTGGCTTTGAAAAGGTTCCCATTTTGTGTCCTTTTAACAGTGGGCAGCATTTGTGGTTGAAAATGTGACGTAATTGAATTTGTTTTCATAAATGTCCTTTTCATTTCAAAACAAAATGAGATGGACCATTTTCTACTACTACTATAACTGTCATCACTCAAGCACCTGTCAAGCATCTGTTTAAAAATTATTCTAATTTATTCTTTACTGAATTGTGGATGATAAAGTCAAGTGATGGTGTGTCTGACTAAATCTGATGTACACATGATGCTACGTTAGACTTAGTCTTATGTTCAGTATTCAAATCTCCAACTGGAAGTCTGCATAAACAGAAACACACACTTATCTTATCTTAAAAGAATTACATAACACCTGCCACATAAGAAGGCTCACTGAGGAAAATTACTGCTACTGTAACACATGACTGGTTTAACAAAACAAAACAAAACAAAACAAAACAAAACAAAACAAAACAAAACAAAACAAAACAAAACAAATGTTTTCCCCATTTGATTTTGGGGGTGGCCAAGTAATTGAGCTCTCAAATCCAGATGAGACCAAAACTCTAATGAATTGTGGCTTGATCATTATTATTATTATTATTATTATTATTATTATTATTATTATTATTATTATGATCATCATCACCAGCGTCATGACAGAAACGCAACCACAAGATGTCAGCAGATCACTCTGTATAACAGACTGGGTGTTCAGTTTTTCATGACGATCTGATCTCCAATCAGTCCAAGAGTCACATTACCTGGAGGCATTTAGCCAACTCTGAAGTGACTCACACTGACCCTGGATCAGCAGCGGTGGATTTAAAGGCAGGTAAAGTTTCTCCTTTTTTCCGTTTCTGCTGCGCTTGAAAGCTTTTGAATGACGTTTATTTGCTCGGATGTATAAACTGTTCGCGTTTTTCTTTTGATAACGGGTGTAATAACGATTCAGTCATGTTTTTAGAGTTTCCCTCCAACATCTCAACACTTTATTTTGCATAATCAAACTTATTATAAACTTTAAACTGTTTTTTTTATGTATTTATTTAGCCAGAACAATATAGATCAACGGCGGAGTCAGTGCTTTTTTTCTCTCGCTAAGGTATCACATGTCACCATCAAGCCATGCAGCATACAGTAGGGAAGTAAAGGCACTTCCTTCTTCCTACCACACTGGTTGCACTGAAACCAGTGAGTTCATCAGGACGGCTGATAATTCCTGGTTATGAGGCTCCAGAAGCTCATCAAAGCCCGTTTCAACTGACTTCTCTGTGTTTCTTTCTGGGATTTAACAGCAACGTCCGATGTCACCGGGTTCAACCGGGGAAACCATTAAGTTGTAGTGTTTAAAAGTACAGTGGTCGGAGATCAGCCGTCTCTGCCACAATGGCTGCGACGTAGCGCAACTTCTGGATCCACGGATGATGAACAACAGCGCTCGGAGGTGCCGCAAACTTTTCCAGACTTGTAGCAGACCCACGGGAGAGTAAAACATGAAGAAGCAGTTCAATCGCATGAAACAACTCGCCAACCAGACAGTTGGAAGGTGGGTGTTTATTTTAACAACACGCACTGTTGCGAGCAGACAACTCGCATATTTGTACTCAGGAGGGCGAACGCTGCTGTTGCTTTTCATTATTTGTCAAAACAATGTTTCTTTTGCATTGTCATCTGTGCTCTTGTTGTGGGCGGTGTCTGAAGGGTTGGGTCGCTTTTGTGCGTGCGTGTGTGCGCACGCGTGTGTGTAACCTGGATAGTTTTTGGAAAGTTTGCAAGTTTGTGATGTCAAGTACAAAACCTACTTACATAATATGAGAAGCGGTTTGGCCAAAGTCAGAGGTTTTCCAAATGTGGGTTAACAAGATATGAAGCATGCTTTATGAAAAATCACTTTAATTCTCCAGTCACTTTATAAGTTTTAGGCCTGCAGCTAGACATCATGTGCCAGGTAGTTTCTCTCTAATTTAACAGTTAGTTGTTTAGTCTGAAACATGACTTGAAATTATTTAATCTTAAAGTCGCTTGCTTCATTCAAATAACAGTAACAAGCTCAAGTCAATTAAAACTGTCCCTAACTTTCTTTATCTAGACTAACAAATTTAATTGATTTTGAATTATCATTGTAGCGCTAATGCTATATAAAAATATAGGTGAACATGGCCAATACTGCATATTCAGATGCCTTGTTTTATTTTAACAGCACTCCAAAATCCAAATATATTTTGTTGCCTTGAAGAGCACCACACGCTCACATTTAACAAGATAAAGACAGTGAATATTTGGTTTTGCTTGACCACACAGATATTTCAGCTCTAACTAATTGTATTTTTCAGCACAGTGTTGTATACTGTTGAAATACTTCCCCCAGAATATTTTTAAGTAAAACCTGAATTTGTTGTTGGCCCTCTTTGTCTTTGGGACATTTTAAGATCACTATCTTTGACTTCACTGTTTGGACGAAGGCAAGGATGTACACAAACATGTATTTCCTGATTTGTGATGATACTGTCAATTAGCTAACACACACACACACACACACACACAGACACAGATTATCTCTGCCATCTCTCTCTCCCTACCCTTCATCTCCATCCCTACAGGGGTTCACAGTCTTGTTCTCTCTCTGCAGCCACTACTGAGACTATGTCTCTAGTTATTTGCTGCATTGATGGCGTCTGCAGATGATGTCCTCTTAAGGCTTCTTGAGAATGACTTTCCCTGCAGGCACTGACCATGAATACATTCCTTCGTATGTTGTGTAAGAGTAGTAAAACCAACTGGTCAGAATGAGGGCTTGCTTACAGACGAGCAGAAGCATTTGCAGGCACACACCCACTGTGGATTACTGCTGCACAGAGTTTATCATGCTAGAAATCCTCTGGTCACACTTGTAGCACAGGATGACTAACAGAAAGTGGGAGTTAAATATACACTGTGATGATGAAAAAGATGGACAAAATAAGAAAGGCTGTGATCAGAGGGCTTGTTACCCAGTCTTTTTTTTCAACGTAAACTAAAATCTAAACTATATTATCACGAAATCTAAAAAAGTTCTAAACCCTCCTGCACCACAGATTAAACTTAGATGTAAATCTAATTTAAGCCGAATGCCACTGCAGAAATGAAAAAAAACGATCCCGATGACAGTTTGTGATGATGCGGTTCCCTGTTTGCACAGAAAGGGCCAGGCACGGAGAGGTTTTGTAAAGTAAGCATTTCCGTGGTTGTTGTCAGGGACACAGTTGGAGAGACTCCAGTTAAAAAGAGGAAGCGTGTATGATTTCCATGTAGTTAATAAGGAGGAAGCATTTTGCTTTACACGCTGATTTAACTCAATTTTGATTTGAAATTCAAATACAGGTGGTTAAACTTTTTTTTTTTGTATTTTTATTTACATTAGCTTTGAAATTCAAAGTCTCTTTACATACAACAGTATGTGGTTGTTACTTTTTCAGCTTTCTGTGTTGTTTTTCAGCGCTGGCATCCAGCGTTGTGGAAAGTCTATTCTTAGAACAATAGTTGCAGACCAGGAGCAGGCTGCACTCCAGTTAAATCAATGCTAATTCAATATTGATAGAAATCTAAAGATTGCACATGAAGCTCTTCTCAGTATAGCCTAATGTGTAATGTGATCATGTCGATCAGTGTGTCGGTATTCTGGCTGCAGATCATATCTCACACCATCACAAGTTGTACATCTCAGCCTCTGTTGAACTGTTATAGTAACAAGCGCATGTCACATTTTTACTTAATAGAAAAGTCTAAAACTGGCAAAATATACATTTAAATCTGGAGCTATTTAATCTACAAATAGGTGAACAGCAGGATGAATCTGACCAAGTATTTGGTGCTGGCTAATGATTCTCTCCATTATTAATGAATCTATCAGTTTCCTTTTTCAGAAAAAAAAAAACATTATGTGAGCAAATAGTGGAAAATATGCATCACAAGGTCCCAGAGCTCACTGTGACAGCCTTGTTTTGTCTGACAATAGTCCAACAGTCCAGCAAAACTCAAAACATTTTCAGCTGACTGTTAACAAACACTTCAAAAACTATATCGACATTTTAGAAGCACATTTACCTTAATACTTAACATGAAAATAGTTTCTTGTCTATTTTTAATGATTCAACTGATCTTTTCTGCTCATGCCATCTTTAGATAATTTATAGTCTTCGTCATCAAGTTATTTTTGTTTTTAATTTTATTGTTAAGTACAACAAAAAGGTTCTCTAATATTGAATCAGGCCTCCTTCCTCAGTATATTTGGGCAAACAGCAAATCATTTACCACAAGTAGCTGAAACCTTCATGTAGAATCATAAGAAAAACAAGAATCTTATTGCTTATCACTGTTTCCAGCTTTGTAAGTTGAATGAAATCTCTATTCTTGGTACAAGCTTGAGACAGCAGAGTTCTCCCAAAGGCGTTTTTGATTATCACTTGAGGATATTTCAGGCATTGGTGAGGTAAGCTTGTGTCTGCAGGGTGTAACTTGTGAAGATCTTATTTCTGAGTCTTACAACAATATTAAGTAATACATCTTGAGGGGGAAGGTTAATTGATCCCTATGAGATTTAAATCTATAGCAGAGCCTGTGCTGGTATAGGGGGAGGGAGACCTCAGGGATTTTTATGCGGAGACATAATACATGTGCATGTTGGTGTGTGGTTGGTGTATTTCTTGGATATTGATAGGATGAGTGATCAGCTCGCTTGCTGGGCTCACTAGCTCAGCAAGATTTAAGCCAAGAAACACATTAGTCTGTGACTCTGAAATGGGGAAAATCTGCAATGGGAATCTGAGATCACATATAAAGAAAGAAATGCATGTCTTATTTCAGACGTTGGGAAGACGATTTTTGGATTTTGTCAATACTTACTAGAAGTTTTAGAGTGATGTCACACAAATCCTACAACAATGCGCAATGTGTTCAGTGTGTTTCAGACAAAATCAAGCCGCTTGACATCCTTCTCCACACAAATACACACATACACCTTCCCATGTTGCCATAACAAGTGAGGTGCAGATGACAGGAACAGGAAGTGTGTGTGTTTTCAGACAGGGTGGAGAATCCAACAGGTCCATCATGGAAAACACGACAGGCACAAGTAGTGATAGACACATACATTTGTGCGTATGTGTCGAATATGTATGTACAAAGGGTGCCCACTAGTTTATGCAGACTGATACGCTTCCAGCACATTTCACCGTAACAAGTAATCATGTGGCAACGCTTGCACACTAGCACTGTAATACTTTGCTGCAGGCACACGATATAAACTGCAGACAGGTTGGGCTGGATAGAATGTTGTGGTGTGGTTGATGGTCTCGTCAACAGTGTTCTTCAGCAAGTGAGGTCTTGTTTAGTTCAAATAGAACATGTGCATTTGATCCATAACAAAATACAATATACCATATATTATATAATATAATATAATATAATATATGCACTTCTTTTCTCAACATCTCAAAAGTAGGAACAATCTAACAAAAATACTCTGTAGTGTTGCTATGCTATTGTATTGTTCGATTGCATTACATTGTTCAGGTCTGTGTTCAGGTGTGTGTTCAGGTACGATGAAGAAGTGCTTTGTTCATGTCTGCTTGTTGTTGGTATTTGACTTTTTATCCTTGTTTCGCTCAACAGGGCTGAGAAAACCGAGGTGCTGAGTGATGACCTCATACAGGTGAGAATGACATTCTCAATCATTAATATTCATGAATGTCGACTGTCAGACGATGAAACTGCATCTAGTTTCGTAAATATCCTAGGGTGTAATGTAAAGATATATCAGCACCGTATTTCACACCATAAAACATTGTTCAGTGATTAGCGAATCTTACCCAAACTATGCCCAAGTATGAGTACTGTCATTACTACTGTTAAAATGATTTAATTAAGAAAAAGATCAGCAATTCATTAATGAATAATAATTATCTCATAGAACTAAGGAAGAAAACTCACAGGTGTCATCAAACCCTGAAATATGAGCTGATCGTATTGCTGCAACCCTAGCAGCTGGATTTGTGCCCGCAAGAGCAGGCACAAAATATTTACAGGTTAATGTCACTGTGAAATTCATTATCTGTCACCCATGAAGGGTGTTATGTCCTGTTCACTTACTAGCTCGCTTTGTTTTAAATTAGTGTAACTCTCAGTGAAACCGCTCTTTCAGAAGTTGTTTTGTGAAAGAAAAAAGTACGGAAGTTATTGGTAGATTTACACATTCTCCTCACAGGCTCTGTTAAAGCCATCATACCTTAGCAGCGTGTTGGTGCCAAGCCTTTTTGCAGTTTTGGAGTACAACAGTTGGTATTAAAATATTACTGCAGAGTCTTTCATTCACTAATGCCTTGCCAGCTCAGAGGTTTGGCGTTGAAAGAAAAGTTCCTCATGGTTTTCCACTCAAGTCAAACCTTGGCAATGTTCTGGTTTCTTGAAATCATACTGGATGTATACTGTGCTTTGTGTGTGTCTGTATAATGGGGGATGGGAGTGCACTGGCTAGTGAAACTGTGAGGTCACTACTAGGAAAAGAGTGTGAATAAATACAAGAGAAAGTGAGAAAGACAGTGCATTCGTACAGGTGAATGAAGCTTTTATGGGATGAAAGCAATTTTTATCATCAGTCAGTGAAGTCAAAGTTTTATGACATGCAGTCGTGAACTATGAACCAAAGTTATTCAAGACACTCGGTGGCGAGCAAAATGAACATTTGTTACTGAATATGAACAAATGCACAACTTGTTGACATTTGTTTTGCTATAATCAAGACAACATGCACACAAGCCATATCTTACTTTAACACTGTGAATGGTTCAATTCATCCATATATTTTATTGTTCTAAAGGCACAGAGTGCAGAAGCTGACCCAGCCCTTCCTGAAAAGGGTTGGGTCTTGCTTTCTGTAGTCTTTGGTCCTTGTCCTGATGACAGGAGCTTTGTGCCGTGTTAGACATTCCTTTGGCTGCAGCTCTCAGAGAGGAATGTGATTGTCAGGCCATTAGCAACATGGAAATGGTTTCTTTCGGGATAACAACTTAACTTCAAGTTGGCAGTGAAAAATCTACAAAAAGATATGACATAGTCAGGACACATGCTGCATATATATTCTACCTGATTACAGTCATCTGAATGAAATGTTTAGCTCACAGTTTACTGATAAAGCAGTGAGTCAGTATCAGCATTTAAATGTAATCACACAAGTTGGAGAAGTTTTTCGTCTTTCCAAACATGAGCAGAGAAAGAATAGTTTTTCCTTTTGATGGCCACACATACTCCCACTCCCCCTTATGAACCACCCCTCATGAAATTTGACACTATGATTTCCACGGTGTCTTTGCCATTTTTCCATAGTCCTTTGCATTGGTTAAGGCATTTAACTTGTTTGGACACATCCAGCCTCAGTGGGAGAGTTGAGGAGGCTGTCAGACAGGATTTTATCTCTGCCTGCTTGGTCTTATGCTGCATAGAGTCAGGCTTCAAGTGAGCCTATCTCAGTATTTGAATACAACATAGGATACTATGGACTGTTATTGAGGTATATAATAAAGCGTACTCATGTTAAATATTATGCTGTATGTTAAACATCTGCCAGTTAACCATATGTTATCAGTATGTGATTGAAGTGTAGACTTTCAGCTTTTGTTTTGAGAGGTTTCACAAAAAATATGACATTTACCCTTTAGGAATTACAGCCATAGTAAGCAGAGTAGCTTCATTTTCAAGTATCTGGGCAATTGACTGACAAGGAGTTAATTGACCATGTGCAGCCTGTTCCCCCATTACTTCAACACAAATGAGGAAAAATAAAAGGTCTGGAGTTGATATCAGGTACTGAGTTGACATTTAGCAGCTGTTTGAGTGGAGCCACCAATATGAATTCCAAAGAGGTCTCAAAAATGAATGAGGCGTCATTAGGCTGACAAAACAGCATAAATCTGTTAGAGCGGTAGCAAAACACTTAGGTGTGGCCAGAACAGTTTTGTACATTCCTAAAACGAAAGGAAGCCCTGCTAAGCTTACCTACAGCAAAGACCTGGAAGACCATGGAAGACAGTTAAAGTGAATGATCTCAGAATCCTTTCCCAGCGCAACATCAATTGAAATTGAGAATACTCTGGGGAAGGTAGAAGTATCATTGTCAAAATCTACAATCAAGAGCCACAAACTGAAGCCCCTTTTACACATGTGCTCTGATCAGGTCCAGACTTTACTCAGACTTGCGCTTTCACACATTCAGCTCCCACCCAGACATACTCCGTTTGAAATGCGCTCACAAATTAGGAGATATGTCTCTATGATATAACACAAAAAGTTCCCGGTGGAAATCAGCAAATTTTTGTTTACAGCATTAAAGCAGAGCAGATTACATGATTAGAAATGCGTAATGTCTATATCCCCAGTTTTATGT
Source organism: Helostoma temminkii (assembly GCA_900302695.1). Taxonomy (NCBI): domain Eukaryota; kingdom Metazoa; phylum Chordata; class Actinopteri; order Anabantiformes; family Helostomatidae; genus Helostoma; species Helostoma temminkii. Next base: position 40,822 of record OMLM01002179.1, on the reverse strand, counting down.
AGACACGCGATACAACGGCAGAAAGCATGATTAATGTTTGTTTTATTTAAATCCACTGTGGTGGTGTATAAAGGCAAAATTATAAAAACTGCGTTTGGCCAAATACTTCTGGACCTAACGGTATTTAGTTGTGGTTCTGTTAATATCTTGACATTTAAAAGAGGTTATTGTATAAGCTTTAAGGGTCAACAATTTTGTTGTATGTGGTATCTGTGCAAGTATTTTTGTGTACATAATTGAAATCAATAATGAGTCTTTAATGAAAATAATGAGTCTTTGTCCTGCTATGGTATTTCAATTCCGTTTCTGCTTCGTCATCAGCTAGGCAGACATTGAACTGTCCTGCCAACACGGTCAGCCAGCTAGCAATCATCCAGCCAGCAGGCCAACCCATCAATTAACCAACTAGCCAGTCAGCAAAATCAGCTTTAAGTCAGAAAACAAACCCATATCCACCAGTCGGGTTTCTCTGTGACTCACTAAACGTTCCACATTTTCTGCAGTGGCAGGTCAGAGGTCAACAGCTCTCTGTTCACTGTTTTCATTGCTGTCTGGAAAACAAAGATGGCAGCAACTGGTCCCGAAACCTTTGGACAGCTCCCTAACTGGAGAGGCGAGCGGAGAGATTGTCCCTGTTCTGTTAATCTTCGAAGTGTGTGTGCTTGTCTGCATCAGTGATCAGGGAGATTTCCTTTTTTCCCCTCTCTCTTTAACTCTATGACTTTAGTTCTGGGTTCAGGATGTTTCTGTGCTTGTGCAACAGTTCTATCTTTGTCTTTGTTTCTTACCAAGAACAGAGATTCAAACACGTGACAGTTCAAATAGAAATTGTGTAAAGCTGACATACATATTACTTACTAATTATTTGGCAATAAGAAACCTGATATTTTGTACATTTTCCTTTTGGAATACATTCATGAACAATGCTTTCCATCAGCACAGACAATGCAATCACCCAGTCTATCCAGTCCACCATACCGCCCACTCTGGAGTCACTAAGGCATTTTTCTTTCCTTCTTGGCCCAGAGAGTTGAAAGTCTGGATCTAATCGAGCGATCACCAGATAGAGCTTGACTTCCATGCATTAATCAGAACTGGAGGATCAGCTGAATGGTGAGCGAATCAGTTGGATCCAGTCAAGGAAGCTAGGTCCAGCTGTGGTCTGGCATCAAGCAACAGCTGCAGGACTGAGGGAGGAGGAAAAGTTTGTGAGTGAGAGAGCCTGACGTGCTGTAAAGACAACCTCTAATTAGTGAAGATAAAGTTAAAGAGGAACATTAAGACCAAGATGATGATCAGATGGCAAAACAAGGCACTCTCAGTTACAATGACACAGATGGATGTTTATACTCAGACAGGAAGAGGAAGTGAATACTTAGAAGACAGACAGCTAGCTGGTCTCTTAATGCTTTTCAAAGAGGCCCCCACTTCCAGCCAATTACAGAAAGTTAAACCCTGTGCATCACATACTGATGTGAAAGTGTACCTCACACGATATAAAGCTATACCCTGCATACCTTGCTGATCACTGCTTTTTGTGTTCTATTTTCATGCACAGATTGAGAAACGGTTGGAGACGGTGCGTTCTGTTTCACACAACACGCACAAGAAGCTGGTGTCATGTCTGCAGGGTCAACTTGGCACAGATACTGACAAGAGACATGTAAGTAGCTTAATTTCTCATTTACCACTGTTTGTTTTTCCCCCATTTTCATCCAGCTGCTGCATTTTTTACACTCTCACATCACAGCTGGCTAGTTATAAATCTCTCTTGTTATCAGAGCATGTTGCAAAGGTACATGCTACAAATGTAAAGCATTTCCTTTTTTTTTAAGAGCCACTGAAAGAGGTGCTAGTGTAGAATGTAGCTCATACAGATATGAAATATAGTAAATCACTGACACCACTGTCGGTATCAGTGAGGACGTTCTATTTTGTGCTGTGAACACATTGTATCTCTTCTTATGTAACAAAGATATGAAGAGATATGACTCAGGAGAAAAATATTCAGCACTGGCCTCCTGCCAACTTCATTATAACTGTAGCAAGCCTACGCCAGCCACACACATACAACAGTTATAATTATCGGCTGCTATGTGTTACTTTGCGTGATCACACTTTGTGTGATTTTAATAAACATATTTCCTAACAGCATGTGGAAGTAATCATATTAGCTAGATATTTAAATCTCACATGCTGATTCCTGGGTTATCTTTGAACTATTTGTTCAAACCGGTTTTGCCAAAACCAAATCAGAAAATCAAACATGTAAGAGACAATATACAGGCACATATATCAGTATTTTCTCCCATTTTGTTATCTCAGTAAGGTATTCTGCCCTAAATAAACTAAACTTCACTGGTCTGCTTGCAGAAAAAACTACCCCTGACAGCACTGTCCCAGGCCATGCAGGATGGAAGCACTCAGATAGGAGAGGACAGTCCAATTGGGTGAGATGACCACTATAAGCAGCATTTAACAGTGTGCACCTTTACATTTACTATATATGTATATATATATATTTTGTCACTGCACAAAATGATGTGTATCAAAAGTTAAATCCCATTTATCATAATGACGTGATTTAAAAAGTGTGAAGGTAAAGATATGTCTGGATTTGTTTACTAACATTTTACATGAACATTTTTTATATATTTTCATATATTCCTATATGTGTGAGTAGCAAGATGATGGATGTGTGTGGGGATGCTCTGGGCAAGGTAGCCACTGAACGGATGACTTATGAGATGCAGATCGAGAGAGACATCCTGGATCCTCTCAACCAGCTGGCAGAGGTGAAGATACAGATTATTTTGCACTTTTTATACTGTGGTGTTAAATTTGTTACTTAGGATATATATTCTTTTAAAAAAATACTTTTAGCCGATGCCTGTTATCCTAAGTAAACTTGCTATTGTCTGAATCATACAATAAATCTAAACAAACTGTACATACTGTAGGTTGTAGAGTCTGCTAAATGACTAAATATAAATGTATTTGATGATTATGCCAAATTCAACATGGCCTTTGGCACCTTGTTGCATTACATTACTATTCCACTTAGTTAATATTGACAGAAGGTTCTAATAGGAATCTATTCCCATGGTTGACTCTAAATTGCATAATAGTGTATATCCATGCTCATGCTGACCCTCATGGTTTCTCCAACAGGTTGAGATTCCCAATATACTGAAACAGAAGAAGCAACTGGCCAAGCTGGTTCTTGACTATGACTCAGCTAAGGCGAGGTATACTTGTTTATCATCTGTGTATAATGGAATTTTCTAATGTTGTCAGATATAATCACCCACTTGTCCTTTGTTTTATTAAATTAGTGTAAACATGTGTCATGCTTACTATAGACATCATGACTAAGTGCCTAAATAATTTCTGCAGGTATTACCAGGCAATAAAGTCCAACAACCAGGCCGTGGTAGCTAAAGCTGATTCTCTCAAAGATGAGATGGACGAGGCTCTCAATAAAGTAGAAATATGCAAGGTATATTTAGTTTTATATCTCTCGGGTATAGTTGCATAGCTTTTTGCTTTATTATTACATAGACGTAAAATGCTTTACTAGTCATGGTGGTTTAAGTATTATGTGCATTATTTAATGGACACAATTAATAAAGAAACTAATGGCTGTACGTTCTAGCCTGGGTAAACACACACACACACACATACATATACATATATAATATACTGTATTTCATCCACAGGACCAGCTTTCTGCAGACCTGTACAACTTTTCTTCCAAAGAGGGAGAGTATGCACGCTATTATGTCACGGTGAGTGCACTTCAGTTTAAATGAGCTGAAACTAAAATGGAAATGTGATGCAAATATGGTCCGTTGCACTATAACACAATGTGAAGTGATATAGTGTCAATGCCTGCTTTTATTATGTGCACCACCGGTCATGCATTTGACATTATGACCACCTGTACAATCTAATGCAGTCCAATACAACAACTCTGCCATGAGTTCTACATTTACAAAGTTATAATTTTTCAGTTTACACAGTCAGAAATGTGTTAATGCTAAATGTGCATTATTAAGGTCATTGTGGGTGGTTAAGTTGTACTGGAGTACATTATGTTAAGAGGTATTTTGGAAACCTTTGTTGATGTAAAAAAAATGTGTATATGAGCTTTGTTTATGTTTGTGTGTATATTACAGTTATTAGAGGCCCAGGCAGACTACCATAGAAGGTCTCTGGCAGCTCTGGAGGTAGCTATACCAACAATTCAAAGACAGCAAGGTAAACAACAAGATTTATTCTATATGCACACAATACCTAAACATATTTTTATGTCTCTCCCTCTAATTCTTCATCAAACACTGTTATAGTTTTTCAGGTGGCATCTTCTGCAGCGATAGCGTGTACAGCATGAACTATATACAGCATAAGCACACAAACTGCACTCTGCTCTTAAGAAATGTAGACTGGCCTTTTATAACTTTTTAGATTGCACCTGCTTTAGTTGACAGCACTCATAAAGTAAAACAAAACTTTTTTTTCACTGTAGTAGATCAAGGAAACTTAATTTTGCCAGCCAAGATTTACTGGGCAAAAGCTATTTTCCTGATTAAATATAGCTGTAACAAAGTTTACAGCTGGCTTGTAAAATGTATGAATGTGGCACAAGAATGAGAGAAAGACAAATAATAGGAGAGGATAGCATGAAAGGAGAGATGACCATATGTCGCATTGCACTTTTATCCCACTTTTGTAAAATGATCACCTTAATCAAAAAACACTGATCAGTTCGTTTTCCCCTAGATTCCTGTATTGAGAAGCCAGCGTTCGGTACGGCCCTGGAGGAGCACCTGAAGAGGAGTAACCGTGAGATTGCGCTGCCCATAGAGGCCTGCATCATGATGCTGCTGGAAACTGGCATGAAAGAGGAGGTGTGGGTGGTGTCATGGCGGGCAAAACATTTTATAAAGTAGTGCAAACTAGTGCAAAGGTTAATGAACCAGAATTTGGACAGAAATTTGTTGCCATAAAACTACACGGCTGCACCCTGTGAGAGCTGGAAGGAGATGTGAGTCTTGTGGACTTGCTGTCTAGAAATGATGGCACGTACAGTCTGGAAACATCTGTGGCCAACTTGTGGTCTGTTAGTCTTGTGGCTGCAGGCATAAGTACCGTATGCATGTGTGTGTTGGGTGGAGCATCTGTTGTGCATTAGCATGTCCACTATAAGGTTCTTTAAATATAACCGTATAACTGGTATCCCCAAGGAGGACGATTTTAACAGAAACGAAACCCTTGGGTTCACGTCTGTCTGATATTCATCCTGATAGTGACACTTTGTTTTCATTACTTCTGCTTTTCTGATACAACCTAGATTCACTTCTTTAAATTTAGGATTGAGACCAATGGACCTGTACCTCCCCAGAAAAGCACCATTTAGTTATTTTCTCTACATTGCACTTGCAGGGCCTCTTCAGAATAGCTGCTGGAGCTTCAAAGCTGAAGAAGCTCAAAGCAGCCTTGGACTGTTCTACATCGCAGCTCGAAGAATTTTACTCTGATCCCCATGCTGTTGCTGGTACAACCTCTTCTACAAATCCACAAAAAGTGAAACCATCTGGTCCAGATTGTTTTCTCATAGCTTTTTTCTTTGCACACAGGAGCCCTGAAGTCCTACCTCAGGGAACTTCCTGAACCTCTAATGACTTTTGGCCTGTATGACGAGTGGATACAGGCCTCCAAGTAAGAGGACACACACATGTATAAATTCTTTAAAAATACAATAAAAGACATTTACTGTCTGCTAATGAGCATTAAACACACATTTGAAGTAGTGTGTGCCCACTAGCTGATTTAGATCTGATTTAGATTCTTATGCTTATGTAACAAGCAAATATTGTATGTGTGGTTTCAGCGTGTCAGACCCTGATAAGAGGCTTCAGTCTCTGTGGGTGACATGTGACCATTTACCAAAGGCTCACAAAGCCAACCTCAGGTAAGAGCATATTGAACTCATAAACATTTTGTCTAAGGTGTTCAGATGATGCAACAGACTGTATTGTTTCCACAGGGGACGTCTAAGCTTGTGCTTTTCAATTCAGCCGCAGAGTGTAAAGAGTTAATTTCAATTCTGTTTTTCACTTTCGGCTACATCTCCACTTACGAAAGTGAAAACAGCAGACTAGTCAATCTCATTGTGCTTAGAACAAACAGAGAATGTTACAGCAGTTTATATCTCTGTAGGTATCTGGTGAAGTTCCTGGCTAAACTGGCTCAGGACAGTGATGTTAATAAAATGACTCCCAGCAACATCGCCATAGTATTGGGACCCAACCTGCTCTGGGCCAAGACAGAGGGGTAGGAATCTTGTACAGTGTTTACCTCATTTTACTTTTTTACATAAGGATGATCAGTCAACTGACCCTCCTGTCCTTTTATGTCCATGTTGGCATTTAGGACTCTGGCAGAGATGGCAGCAGCAACATCTGTCCATGTAGTTGCCATTATTGAGCCAATAATCCAGCATGCTGATTGGTTCTTCCCTGGAGGTAAAGCATCTTTGTTGTACTCCCTGTCTAGCCTACCCCTATAGAGGTAAAACTGAGTAAAACAGAAAAGGAAACACACACCCTGTGTGCCTTCTTATTTCAGTCTAAGTCTCTAATTGTTTATGCATATTTCTTAGTCTAATAATGGCACATCTTGACTTTCTCTGGTGCAGCTTCAAAATTCAAAAAACGTTATTAATCCCAGAGGGAAACTGGGTCTTAATGTAGATAAATGGAAGCAAAAGTTTCCAAAGGTGATTGAATTTCCAAGACACATGACTTATACAGTACCTGCATTGAGCAGGTTATTACATATATCTCTGAAATGAACCCGCGTGTGCCAAACAGTATGTTGTCCTGAAATCGGACTGTAGATTAAAATGTCTACACAGTAAAACCACAATGTAAAAAATAGGATTCTACAAAACTTAAGAATGTGCAAGTTTTTTTATTAAAAAATTTAAAATGGGTAAATTATGGGTGTTTGTCACAAACATTTCAGGAGCATTGTTGACTGCATTGCATCATTGTACATCTCCTCTCTATTGTCTTTCCTCCAGAGGTGGACTTTAACGTATCAGGCATGTTTGCCTTGCCCAGCCATCCCCCAACCCCAGACCTCGAAGCCAATCTGGACAGGAGACGCCCCGGCAGCCTGGTGGGGCAGGACGGGGACAGTCACACTCCCCGTAAAGACAGGTATCTGTCTCGCCCCAACCTCAGCCTCAGCCTGCCTCTCACCCTCTCGTCTCGTCCCAAGACAATGAGCAGGCAGGAGTCGCGGGGCCCAGCTGTGTCGGCCCTCTATGTAGTGGCTGACGAGTCCATCACAGTCACTGAAACACCCACTGAAGATCTGCCCAGTCCAGACTTCAAAGCTGTGCCATAGCCCAATGTAGCACTCATTAATCAAATTAATGATAAGTGAAAGAAGGGAATGATGTTTGTTATGATTTTTCAGCACATTTCTGTTATGTTTACTTGATTTCAGGAGAAGTTAATCAGTTATGTTTGCCTTAAGGCTGGTACAGAACGTGACGATAAAACAGTTCTCATTCAGATATTCTATTGAAACACGAACCATTTTGAGTATTGTTGGGATACCACTTTGTCTTAAAACTCTCTTGTGTTATTCTTGTGTACTCTTTTGTTATCTCTTTTATTTCCAATTAAAGTTTAGGTCATACTTTAGGTTGCTGGTTTTATGTTTTGTGTGGCCTTTCTTGCATTTTGTCGGTATGGTGTGGCATCTGTGTCTTCTGTCCATGCAGTTCAAAGTTTTTCTGTTTACTGTAAAAGATCACTGTCATGTGGTTATGTCCTTTTTTGGGTTCTTCTGTCTGAACTGGTTTCACTGAACTCAGGAAGTGGCATCTGTTTCTGTCTCTCGCACCAACTCTCTCTGTATCTGCTCTCGCTGTTTTTCTCCTCTCTTGGTCTCTTTCACTGTCTGAAAGCGTGTGGTTTGCCCTCCTGAACTCTCTCCCCTCTCCCCCTTCCCTAGCATTGTTAACAAACAGCCGGAGCCCACTCCACGTAGAGCCAGCGCTGTAAATAAAAAGCAGCCACAGCTAACCTCACCCACCTTCCAACCCCCACTGCCCCCTCTGGAAACCTGGGCTGCTACCCAGTCTGAGTACCAACCCCAGGCTCCATCCCTAGCTGCAGAGGCTGAGCAGCCTGTCTTGAGTGGAGCTGGTAGCACTGGTGGTGGTGGTGGTGGTCTGGGTGGTGGCGTCCAGGTAGCTACAGTGCAGCCTCAGGTTGTAACGCAGCTCAGCGCAGAGGAGAGCAGGTAAGGAGCGAGCTGAGGTAGCAGCAATACTCCACCGCCTGCTCGCAGCCAATCAGCCAACCTGGAGCTCTGCCCACCCTTTATGTTTGTCATGTGTTTGATTGATCTTTGATTTCCCACACTGGAAGACTTAATATAGAAAACCATAAGAATAACAATGTCTACAATGTCCACAGCTATAAATTTAGCTTCATTCTAACAAATTATGAATGTAATGCAATGAAAAATCATGTTATGCTTTTTTACAGACAACTTCTGTTCTACCCCCATGCTCGTTGTGATGATTGACCAGACTCAGTCTATTTTTAAAATTATACTTGCCTTCCTTCCTGTCTGCCTGTTAGTGTGTCAGTGTTTGACTTTGTCATCTGATTTTGCATGCAAAATAATACAGAAACTTTTTACTGTCTTTGAAACAGACTTTTCCCTGATTTTTGCATCTTATTCTTTACACTTTCTTTCTTTTTTGTTACTCATGATAATCTAATGTAATTAGATCTTGAATGGAAATGTGTGCAGTTTGTTCTTTGCATTGTGCATGAGTTTTTGCAACACTTGCTCCCTGAATGGAAAATAAGGATGACACGTTGATGTATTAACATTGTTTTTTATTGTATTTTCACAGCCCAGCGCGTGAGCTCATGTCCACTCCCCCTCCCCAGAGGAATGGTTCAGTCTATCTTACACCAGGAACCCCACAGTCTCAGGGTGGGTCCAGAGGGCCTAGTCCACACATGGTCCGCAGAGGTGAGAGATTGTACATTCTGAATAATGCCATTTATGTTATAAATATTATTTGATAATTATGTTTTCCTTTGAAGGCACTAAGAAGCAGGCCCCAGCCCCACCTAAACAGGCCAGCCCCTTTGCCTCCCAGCCCAGTAACACTCAGACACCCC
>OMLM01002179.1:10531-31441 GCA_900302695.1 Helostoma temminkii | reverse complement strand
AGCCTCCTCAGTCCCAACAGGCTCAAGGGGAGATTGAGCCTTCTCCCCCCCCCTCTCCCACCGTTCCTGACCCTCTGAATCATGATGGATCGCACTCCATCTCGGGCTCTTCCTACCACTCTCTCCCACGCCCCTCCAGGCCGGCTCCAAGGCCACGGCCCCGTCCTAGCATGCCGCCACCCCCGCAACCTGCAACGAGTGACAATGGAAACGGCCTCCCCAGCTCCGCCTCCAAGATCATAACAGGTAAACACTGCATTTTGGATACAGGGTAGTTTATTTAAATATATACTATATTAAAATATTTGTAAAAAGTGAACTGTATTTTGCAATCAAATTTAAGAGAATTAAGATTCAGTAATTGGTAAATGTAGATTTCAGTGTAACTAAACTGTAACAAAAATATTGGCAAAAGAAGCCTTACACTGTTTGTTGTGCACAACATGGGTTATATGATCAAGTTTTTCCAGTGGAAGCTGATCCATCTCCAAATATAGAACTGATCTAAGACTCTCAGGTGATGGAAGAAGTAGTTGATCGTTTGTGCAACTCAGTGTGGAAATAGCACAGTTACTTGAATAAATGCACTTTGTCACTGTTCACAGTTGATTGCAGCATAGACATAGCAACAGCTGGTTGCTAGTCATCTGCTGATTCTGGATTCTGGTTCCCATCATTTCAGCTTCCTCTCAGAGCATTACTGTATTTACTTTTCTGGCTTTGGTTTCACTGTGTCATTATGCCTCACACTCTAAATGTAACTGTGGTGATCTGACGCATGACAGGAAATGTGTAAATATTGCAGATGTGTGAACTGCTGGTCTGCCTGTAAGATGAGCTTTGCAAGGCAGGTAATGGTAAGGATTTGATTGGCTGATGCATTGGGCTTGCTTCTGTGTCTAATGCATGTTTGTGTGTCTGAGCGGGGAAACAAAGAATGCAGGCATTTTTTACTCCTTTTTAATGTGCAGTTGCTATTGTACACATACTGTATACATATATCATGTATATTAGTATGCATTTGTCTGTCCTACACATTAACCCTGTTGTCAAACAAGACTAACATGCTTGAGGTTCCTCTGCCGTCCCTGTTGCTGAGGTTTTGTGGCTTTTGTCTGCTAATAGTTTTTTGTATTCCTCTAAACACACTAAGCTGACTTTAACCAGTGTGCTGTTATTCTGTGTGTGCAGTCTTTTGCACTTCTTAAGTAGCGCGTATACAAATGGCCAAATTTAGACATTAACACACCAAAGATGCTCTCTGCCTCTACCTCTAAAACCTTTACTTAACTGGTACTAGATAGAGTACAGTATATAATATTGACTAAACATATTAATGAGAGCAATCCTTGGTGTCTTACTGAGTGTGTAAAGTTTGGTTTGTTGCTAAAGCTCAAGTTTAAGACAAGTTGGAATTGAGCTATTTGCAAACCTTCCCTAACTTTGATTTCAACTGTCCCGTACAGATGGTGGTCTGGTCCTGAAGGGGAATGGACGAGCCTTCATTCCTGAGGTGATTGTGGACCAACAGGAAGAGAGCTCTGCTGGTCAAGAGCCCGCTGTCAACCTAGACCCATCCCCAAATCCTCACAGTGAAACAGAGAGCACAGCTCTGTAAAAAAGTGGAATTTCTAGTCCAGATTTGAATGTTTTAAATCAAATATCAGACAGGTAAATCCAAGGCATTGGTTTGCTTCAGCTCTTGCTCCACTCTCATGATGCCAGACTGCTTTCTGGAATAAATCGCTGCCTTTTTCTGTTATACTGACTTGAATGAGAAACCTCAAAACCCGCTAACCAGTTATTATTTTACAGATTAGTCTTCACATGGAACTCTTTTTTGCTCTACATAGTGCTGGATATTTTGATACTGAACTGCAGAGCCTTGCCTTGCAAGACACAAGGCTAACGGGACTTAAATATGCAACCTCAACAATATAGCAGCTGATGTCTAAGTGCTGGTAAAGCATTCAAGCCTTTCAGTTGTCCAGTGAATCTGGTTCTGACCACATGAATCTTATATCTGTTTCTTTTTTTTTTTTTAATTCAGTAGCACAAATGTGTGCATATATTTCAACATTTGTTAGTGAGCCACTGACAATCTATTTATCATGAAACTGATCATTTTCATATGATTATTCACTTGACTTTTCAATAATCATCACATTTCACTTCAGCGTTGTGCTATAAAAAAACCCCCAAAGAAATGGCTACAGACCAAAGAACATCAAATTCAAATCTTTAGCTGCTTAGCTTTTATTTTTGTAATGACCAAATATTTTGGAAAGAGTGCAATATGAAATGCAATTTTCATCCTGTGGTGTCCTCTCCTCAGCACACATACTCATTTTTGGAATTTCTCTTAACTTGATCATATTTTGCAATCCAGTGGGGATTATTTTTTTAATTTTTCTTTATTGTATTTGATTTAAACTGACTTGAGTTGAAAATGGCTCCTAGATTTGCTTTCTATTATTTTTAAAAGGGATTATCTTCTACCAAATTGATTCTGATTAATGAACGTTTAGTACATAACTCAAGGTCAAAGCTAAATCCAGCCAAATAATTAAAACCATCTTTGTGTGTAATTTTTATTACAGCTGACAATCTTCACCTTGTTGGGTTATTTGATGTTTTTTTTTCTTTTCATTTTTGTCTGCACATATAAATTAGGCTCAACAATAAAAAGATTGTTCAACTGTTCATAATTTTGCAGCTGCTAGCTTCTTTTCACTACACGCTCTCATTCGATTGTCAACCGGGGGGTTTACAAAAGATGCGATGCTGTGCATGAAAAACTTCTATAAAATAGTTTAATTTTTCACAGTAAATTTTACAAATAAAACATAGCATCAACACATACATATGTTTTGAAGGAGACTGCATCACTGTATGGACATATTTAAACAAAAAGTAAAATTTCTTTTCATATTCAGTACAAATGTACAAATCTGTACATAACCTTTTACACAACCAGTATACTGTGAGTACATTAAAAGCGTTACACTGTACCATGCCTGTCAAGCCCAGTAGCCAATGATAAAAGCAGTTACAGAAATACATATGATGAGGTTGACATTTACAATTAGTTGTAATCGTGGCTTTTCCTCCAAAGAACAGATAGCCTGCTCAGGAGCAGGAGGTGTCACGTTATTCTCTCCCTCCTTCTGTCTTTCCATCCCACATAGCCAGTAGAGGGCAGACATCAGCCTGGACTGGCTCCTGATGCTAGACGTGGAGCTTGAACATTCTGGAGAGTACAAGACCGCAAGAGAAAACACTTGTTTAGAGGGTGTGTTCATTAGCAAGAATGACAAATGGAAGATTCATGACAAGCAGGGCAACGACCAACCTTTCCTGTGATGACACTCTTTTCCATCGCTGCTCTCTTCTCCCACCTCATCTGTCTGACTAGTGATCATGTCTAAGGTCTTACTGCTCTGTTCCACTGAGAAGACATGCTCTTTGGGCTTCACTGGATCAAACCTTGTGAACCAAGTGAGGCGACTGATCTGTTTAAAAAAAAAAAAAAAAGAAAAAAAGTCATGCCACACCATTTAGAAAGTTAACTTCCAAAGACAATGTCTCTGTAGACATATTATAGACTCTACATACTATGAATCACTTGTGAACTACAACAATAATTTTGCCTTGAATGGAACCTGTAGTATTATCTACCCCTGATGGTGCTGTACAAACATTACAAACCCCTGTATTGTTTGTATCTTGTGTTCAAGTATGCACAGAGTAGGTTTAGATGGGAAAGTCTAAACTGAATCTAATTAGTTTGATTACAACCAAATTGTGACAGGCTAACACTAAAGCCTACATTTGAATTCATGTCCAATGCAGATTTTTTGCTTTATAATATAATGTGATTGCAAATTAAATAAAACTAACAGAGGTGACTCTGTGAACTCGCCTGCTCTGGTTTGGGTTCTTCTGTAGCCAGACTGATTACAACCACTACAAAGAGGGTGATGAAGGACAGCAAGGTGGAGAAATAGAGGTAATGGACATATTTCAGCACCCCAGGTCTGTCATCGTCCTCATAGCATATAGGTGCAGGGTAGATGAAGTCCAGCAACATGCGAGTGCAGCCCACCAACATACCAACAACCAGGCCCCAGAATGCACCCTGTAAGTGTGGTGGAGCGAGAGCAGAGAACACACACGTGCATTTTGTTAAAGCTGATTCAGTGCAGCTTTAATCATCCAGTCATATCAGGACACAGAAGGTCTCATCATAAAACAGATTATTTTCATGGCATGAGTTCAGGTTGACACTGAGATCTGAGTTCAGTGCACAGGTAAATGATATTAAAAAAATTGCTTTTGTCTGCAGTTTTTCTGCTAAAAAACAAAACAATATACTGGATAAAAATTACTTCATCAATTTGTCCTGTTCCATTGATCACAGTCACAACCTTACCTTCTCATTAGTCCTCTTCCAGAAGCAGCCCATGAGGAATATAATAGAGACTGGGGGCTGTAGGTAAGTGCTGATGGACTGGATGTAGATAAAGAGTTGCCCTCCCTGACTGGCCTGGACAATAGGAATCCACAGCACAGACACCACCACTAGTACCAGCACAAACACCCTGTAGTGTGGACATAATACTATAATGCAATTCAATTAAATAATGAAGTGATGTGATCTTGCATAAATCTGAACAACATGAAAATATGGTAAAGCCATTACTTAGGAATACTGCATGTGGAAAGAGGGCTTATGGTTTGGGTGAGCATGAGAGAAAACGTAATAACTGAATATGCAATTTGGTAGATGATTCCATCCAAAATGCATTATAAAGTCATATGTAGTTATAATGTCTGTGTGGGAATAAAATGTTCTACTATGTGAGCCTTTAACCTAAAACCTCAATAGAAAAAGCTGGCAGCAGGGTGGCCTATACTTCAGAGAAGTTTTTTCCCAGAAAGAAATTTCACAATTCTTTATTCCTTTTAAAGTGTTTCTCAGAATGATTTGTTGACGTTTTTTCCCCAAGCATGAGTCAGAGCTTCAGTACATGGATACTCTCAGTGACTTTGGTCACATACCTTCCCACAATCATGAGCTCCCATTCAGATGCATGGGACCTGAAACTCTTCCAGAGGTCCATGGTGAAAATGGTGCTGGAGCTGTTAAAGATGGAGGTCAGAGAAGACATAAGGGCAGCTATCATCACTGCCATCATTAAACCACGGAGTCCTGGGAAAGAAAACAATACACGGTTTGCAAAAAAATGTTTCTGTTTACTGACTCCTGAACAGGAGGGGTAATGACCGAAAAAGTGCCTCACCTGCAGGCAGCAACTCCATGACGAGTTTGGCATAGGCTGTATCTGAACACCCCACTGGGTTTCCACAAATCTTTTTGCACAGGTCAGGGTCTGCACACGCCACATCATCTACACAACATCGTTAAAACACATGATCATTAAAAATTAAATGTCCACAATGTCAAGCACCAGCTTAATCTATTTTTCTGAGATTTCAACAACTAAAATATATAATAAAATGTTTAACTATTAAAAGTATTAGCAGCAATGCAATGTAATCATGGAATGATTACATTCAGGAATAAATGTAAATTTAGTAATCTAATGAGTCACAATGATCTATGTATCCAAGCTGCTGTATTTATTGATAAAGGTGTTTCAAACCTGTATAAAGTATCCTGCTGATCATGCCAGGCAGCATGACGGCAAAGAAAGGCAGAATCTTTAGATAAGACCCGAGCAGTGAGCCTCCTTTTGCATGGGTCAGGGTCTTAGCTGCCAGGGAGCGCTGCACAATCACCTGCAGGCAATCACAAACACAGCTGACCCTCAGTCAACTCCCAATGACTGTTGGTTAATGAATAACTGAGATATTCAGCAGTATATAATTACACTGAGGGGAAAGGAAATCCTGTTGCTTAACATTATCAATCAGGAGTGAGGGTTAAAGGTTTTATGTGCACGAATTAGGTACGATTTACAGCTACTCGTGTCTTCTGTTACATCAGGTTTGGCCAGCTGTCATACTGTCACACACACATTGTATAAAAGGCTTTTTAATCTCTGAAGAGCAAAACGTGAGTTCTCATTCTGGAATTTTCACATGTTCAATGTCAAAAGGATTTATTAATTTTATTAAATATTTAGCAGCCATGTTGGCTACTAATGGAACCTGTGCTCCTATTAGTGTTCACTTTAAGGACAGACTTAAATTTTTCATATTAAAACTTATTATGACATTGGATAGAAACGTGAGCTGTTGTGGTTTACAGTTTACCTTTTTTACTCATTTGAACACTGTGTGGAGGATTTAACCTCCTTAGGAACCTATTTTGCAATGTTGCTACAAAAATAATGCTTATCTTCATAATCTTCTTCATAACCACCTACCTACCTGATCAGAACACCAGTACCACATGGAGGGCATCGACATGCCGATGATAATGCCAGGCCAAGGCAGATCCGAGTTCACCGGGTCTCTAAATATGTGGAAGGCATCATCTCTAGGGATGCCGCAGGTTGAGTTGGGTACACGAATTGAAGGGATGGCAAGAGGATATCCCTCTATCAGGCCGTTCCAGCCTCCAACCTCCACAAAGCCTGAACATGTGGACAATAGGGTAATACATCGTGGAACATAAAATGCTGGTGATGGGAGGGTGTTGTGTGGAGTCACATTTGACTTACTGAAGCCCATGAGGATGAGAGCTCCTGCCAGCATTATAGCAGTTTGAGCTGCATCAGTGTAAATGACTGCAGCAAGACCACCTGGAACACAATGTGCAAAGTATGCTGTACTCCCAACAGACAGAGAACAAGCAGTAAACAGCACCAGTGTGTCTGTAGAAGGTTACCTGCTACAGTGTAGATAGCAGTGACTGACAGCAGTAGCACCACAGCAAGGTAGATATTCCATTGTAAGGCCAGTTGTATGAAGACTGCACCAGCGTACATGTCCACCTGGCCAGAAACACACATACACACACACAGTGGGATTTGTATGGCACAAACTACAATTTAAGACAAGCAGGTAAAACTAAAACATGCACATGCGTTATTTTAAACAGCATAAACAGCATTAGAGAATTACTGTGGGTTTGTATCATACCGAAATCTTGGTGAAAATGTAAATAAACAACGACAGGACAGCTATAAATAACTGTGTTCTTCTACCACCAAATCGCTTCTGCAAATATTCTGGCATTGTTGTTACCTGGAAAAGAAACAGATCACTGTAAATTAATAAATGAACAAAATCATTTGGAAATATGCATGTGCACATGCATATTTGTGGGACTTTTGACTGTATGTGTAGACACCTTACCCCAGAGGCTATATAAATTGGCAGGAAGAGCCATCCCAGCAGCAGCACCATCAGCATACCCTGTCCATTGATAAATATCAACATTTTAACACTAAGCCTTTATAAATTATGGCTATGATTAATATTTCATCCTAAAACTAGTTTAATTGTAGCATACTGTATCTTATGCCATTTCTTACATTCCATTCATAAGCGATTGCCCCAATTCCAGCTGCAGCTCCTGACCCTGCAAGGCCAATGAAATGTCCACTACCAATGTTACTGGCAAACAGCGAAGCACCCACCTAAATATAGATAATATAGAACATACAGAAAACACAGAACATTTAACCTCCATATAACTTTTGAAATGTGAATTATAGTAGTAGTATTTGACTCACTGGCCACCATGTCATGTTCTTCCCAGCCAGGAAGTATCCATCCACGGTGCTGCGCTTCGTCCTCCACATTGACTGGTAGAAAAATGAGAAATATACAGTTTCAGACATACAATGAAAACTCAGAAGACCTGAAAAAAAAATGTATTGAATCTCCTCTTATTTGGACCATTTCAGCCGCTGCACAAATTAAGCACACCTCATGAAGTTGTTGGAGAAAACTGAAGTGAAGAAAAAATGAAGTAATGCCTCACAATGCCACAATCCAGTGCAATCAGCACACATGCTCATATATGGAATCTTCAGCGCACAAACCCGCACATCACAATATTTTGTCTTGTCGAAGCAAGTAGAGAAATCACATTATTGTGTCTGCATTCTGCTACTAACATGGTGCCTTCCTGTAAACCAACCACGGACTCCACATCCTCCCGCTCTTCTTCTAAAGGGAGATACAGTTAGCATGGTACAGACTACTTCTGTTCCTGATTAAGAACCAGCATTTAGTCAAAAGGACAAAGAGTTGGTGAGAATTTGTTGCAAGACAAGACAAGAGTCAGCTTTTACTGTAAACATGTTGTGTCATAGTGTCCGTATTAGAACAGTGGCCAGTTTCTTTTTCTCTGTACTTACCCAGAAGCCCACAGCCAGTATAAGTAGAAAGTAGACCACAAGCACCACTATATCCACAGTAACAAGGGTAGTTTGGTTCTCTGGAGTGGGTGAAGGTGATGAGGCCATGCTGGACCCCTTGTGCCCTAATGCAAGGCCAAAGGTCATCTGTAATTAAAGAAGTGACAGTGAGTACAGCAGTGGATTATCTTAGCCTGGAAACAAAAAGTGCCTACTACTTAATCATGATCTATTCTGATGCATTTATTTGACAGCTTCAGTACAGTCACTTAGCAGATAAGGAGTTGATATGTCAGGCGTATAAAGCATGATTCATTGTTATAAATCAAACTAGCCAACAAAAACACACACCTACATGCTACAGTTTACAAACAGCTCCAACTTCATTTTATTATGTTGCATACATGGTAATGCAAGTATAATAATACAAGCATGTAAAATAAGAGTCTGATAAACTCAGAATGTTTTGTTTTTACAGGTTCAGTTCTATCTCTTTTTCTATATTTTTTCTTTTTCTATTGTTTTCTTAAAACAGTACTGATGTGCGAACCAAACAGGTCAAATCCTGTGTTTCTGTCTGTATGATAATACAAACAGGAAACTAAAAAGACTTTAACTTTGGACTTACTTGATCTGTATAACAGAGACTTCTGAGGTCTCCCATTAACTTATAAATATTACATGTTTTTACACAGAACTGTGGATTTTGTCCACCATCACTTAAATTAGGAAACACACTGTCTGACCAGTAAGAATAATCAAAGCAAGGAAAAAAGTAGCGGTGGACACCAGTTCACTTGAACAACTCACATTTTTTTCTGAAAATACTTCCAGAATGCATTCTTACATTCTGCATTCTCATAAATATCATTTATGAACATTGCTTTCATCATTGTCACATTTGGAGGATAACCTTAATTGCATTTGTAACTTCAACTACTGCTGTTATAGGGCTTGTGCATTTAAATGTTGACAAATTAAACACAGCTACGTATTTCAATTTAGATTTGTAAACTGCACTAGTATCAGCATAATAATCATATCAATGTGCACTTTAACACATCTGTGGCTTTTGAAGAAAACAGTGACGTGAACATAAAGTTTACTGAGTTAAATTTATATTCTATTGAAATTTTATAGCAATACAAATAGCACTAAAGCTAGAACTGGTGTTCTTACTGTGTGTAGGAGGCTAATATGTAGTAAAACAAACTCACCTTCAGTAAGTTCTCACACTGGGTATCATTCCAGCTGGACGGTCTTCACCAGAGGTGTCTGACCCAAACAATACAGTATGTCACAAATTACCAGAGGACGATCCCAGGAATCTCACATTTGTCCCTACGATTCACTGACTCGACAGATCAAACTCCACTTTCACCTTGTGCGTTACGAGCTTCGGTTAAAATGTAAGCGATTTATTGCTCTTCACAAGTGTTTGCACAACACACTCCTGTTAGCAGGAGCTAAATAATTGCTGAATACATTATTAATTCATCCCAGTTACACAAAAATGATATTAAAACAATGTAAGTGAAAGACCAATGACGGCTAAAGCAGGGCAGATAAAATGAGTGTCAGTTACAGAAAGTAACTTGCAAAGATGAGATGGCATTTACTGCATAATAGCAGCAGAAACTGTAGATATAAGAATATAGAGGGCGCTGATGTAATTACATTTTCTGTTAATAATACACTTATTCACAATGAGCTGGTTGAGAGTCATTACAGATGATTATTATTTTTCGGACATAAATCCTACAAACACAATCAGCAGGCAAAGACAGATTTCATAAGACTCTTTATAGTTTTGTTAAGGTACAATACAAAATACAGAGTTAACACAATGTGGACCTTAAATTGACAGCAAAGCTTTAGACATTCATTTTATGTAATTTATGCAGACGCACCTTACAAAAAGAAAAAAAATCTTTTACTAGCATCAAACCTAAGCTATAATTTTTTTAAATTAAAACTTGAAGCATGGATGTTTTACAAAGTACTGGTATTTTATATCTGAAAACCTGATATGCTGTATAATTAGTTGGAAAATGCTGCATCTGCTACACTGAACTTAATACTGTTGTCCTCTCAGAAAGGCTCAGTCTGTAGAAAACAATCAATAAGAGAAATATCTGGGTACATCTGGGATACATGAAAGTAACAAAGTACTTCATACATTGTAGCATGTTTTCATTACATTCACTCTCATTCTGTTTAAATACAAGAAATCTCTGTTACAGCTTAATAAGTAAAATATCTAACAGTGGAACACAGCTAAACATTCACATGTTGCACACTGCCCACCATGGGCTCCACATTACCCCACTCCAGTAAGCTGCTATTAGTGTCTTATTGACTTGATTCTTGGAACAGTTAAAATTGTCCTTTAAAAACAAGTGCCAGCTTCCCACGGACACTGCCTTATAAATACAAGTTTTTAGAAGTATAATGCAAGAGTAATATCATTTAGGAAAAAAGCCACAGCTGATGTGGTGAGACAATCTACTGAAATTAAAGTATAAACATGATGCACCAAATGAAACAATCCATCATCAGGACAGCTAATGTCAGTGAATGTTTACTTGAGAAAATACTTACTTAGCAGGGGAATTATTTTACATTCAGTGTGGTGGGCATCTCACAAAGATACAGAACATGTAAACTAAAAGGAAAACCGGTTTCTTCCGAACCCCAAACTGTACAGTCAATAGGCATAAACATCTATTTCAGCATAACATTTATTTCTGTAAATCTATGTCTTATTCAAGAATATATCAAATACTTTATTGTATAGTTGTTAAACCACACTTACAGAGGTGAGCTAAACTCAGGTTTGGAGAAAGAATATTTAATCTATAGGATGTTACTTAACTATTGTTTAAATTGTAGAGATACTTTGACAAAAAAAATGGTTTTATGCAGTAGTTTCATCAAAGCTTTATACTTAAAAACTTTATTTTTAAAGGATACACACACTACATCACTGATATAATGAAAATGATCCATCTTTGATGCAAAGGACATCCTGCTCCCTTAATGTAACCAAAAACACATACATACATAATACATACAAACATTATTTTTTTACTCAATATGTATTGAGTGGTTTGTACGCATTTATGTATGTGGGTGCATGTGCAGTATATACTGTCCACTATGAGCATACAGTCTGTGGATGTTTCTATGTGTATATGCTGCAGGGTCAACTTCAGATATGTGTGTGTGTTACCAGGCTAGTGGGGAGGCCATTCGTGGACTCCTGGGGCTTTTCAGGTTTTCTGCAGCCTGATGATCACTGAGAGCTCTCTGTGGTAAAGAATCAACAGGGTTTTGTAAGCTAACAAACTGTATTATTCCCATGAGACCCCAGTATTTCTGTGGAATGTATTGTTATGGCGCATGTATCTTCATTTTAAATATTTTATAGTTTACCCCTGTAAAGTATGATTATCTGTTGGATATTTATGTCTTGTAATCAGCATTGGATAACACAGGCATAAAAGAACTGAAGTAAACATATTTAAGTCTGAATTAGGGCCTCACAAAAGAAAAAGGAAAGGAAATCACAAGCTGTTTGAAGAAACAAATACTCTTTTGGGACCATTAGTTTGGGGAAAACTGAGGAGGGGGAGCTGTAGAGGATAATATGCATATAGTTTAGGAAAACATGGATTATTTGAATAGATGAATGGTTAAATCATTATTTCTCACCTCAAA
This sequence comes from Helostoma temminkii, assembly GCA_900302695.1. NCBI lineage: Eukaryota > Metazoa > Chordata > Actinopteri > Anabantiformes > Helostomatidae > Helostoma > Helostoma temminkii. The sequence continues at coordinate 19,385 of OMLM01002179.1, read as the reverse complement.
CTTGCTCATAAATTCAGCAAAGATACCAAAGAAGGCCTCTGAGTTGGTGGCTTTGCTGTCCTCTCCAAAGTAAGATGCAGTTTTGCTGAATTCTTCCATTGCTCTCTGTTGCAGAGACTCCAGCGACTGGACTGCAGGATGACTGTTTTCCAGAAAGTTCTACACATGCTGGAGTCAAGGGGCACAAATGTTTAATCTCTTCTACTACACAGCTTTTCTTTTCATAACTAACAACCTGAGCGCTGTGTGACTTTGGCAACTTTGTGAAGGATACACTCATGACAACAGCAAACCGGTCCTCAGAAGTTGCAGGCATTTTCTGGCAGGCTGAGCGAATGTCCTGGATGGTTGTATGAAGGTCATTTAAATCTGATGTGAGAGTCCTCTGGTTTACTTTAGGAAAATAGAAGAAAAGTGAAAATGAATGGTTAAAGGTAGTAATAAATGTACAGTGAATATTTTTTTAAATACTGTCAATGTGCTTTAAAGCTTTGGATCAAATCTTGGATCAAATGTCTCTGCTGTACCTTTGGCTGCAAAAGGTACCATAGTAAGGTCTTTGGAAAAATCCAACACATCAGGAAAGTGCTGACATAAGGACTTCACTAGAATATGCAGAAATGTTGACTTTCCATCCACTGTTTTTGTTGTGCTGAGCTGCAGAGGACACAGTGCATTTATTAACTGCATTAGCATGATACCATGAGAAAGAAGGAAAAAGCCAATAAACCTGTATGATGTACCTCTGTAAGAAAGTTGATCTTGAAGCCTGTAGTTTTGCTGGTTTTAGGCTGGCTGTTATTCAAGTAGTTACCCATCGCTAATACAAACTAAGACAGAATGCAACAACCAGAACTGTAATTCTATGAAACTAAAATGTATCTTTGTACTTAACATGTATACATGGACATGGAACAACTAAAATAAAAAATGTGAATAATAAGTTATGTCTGTTTTATCATAACAAAGGTTAGTAGTTAAAACTAACATTAGATTTTCATTTTAACGTACTTTCCGAACAGTCAGGTACCTCTAGTATCTTAGCCAGCTTCTTGCTTGTCTTCAGCTCAACAGAGGCCTTGTAGATACAATCATATGCTCCCCTCAACTCCTCCGTTTTCTCTTGTAGAGAACATTTGAAGAGGAGGGTCTGTAGGCGGGTCTTGTACTCTGGTACAGATAACATCTGAAGAAAACACAAAACAAGTAAATAAGTAAGTGATAATACAAACAAAACCAAGGTTTGGACACAGACACAAAACCCAATGCACCCGTCCACTCGTTGCCAGGACTCTACCTGCAACACAAACTGGTCTGGCTCACTGAGTTTGCTGGGGTCTTGTCTGTACTCTTCGTATTTTTTCACCTCCTCAGCATCGGGGGCGTACAGCAGGAGCTGCTTGATGTGAGATGGCTCCAGCCTATCACTGGCCATGTTCATAAGGATCTGACGAAGCTCCCCAGGAGACAGCTTCAGGTGGGCTATGAGGATAGCTAGCAGTAAAAAAAAAAAAAAAAGGACAGCAATATCATTTTCATCATTGCCTCTGTATGCCACACAAAGAATTTGTAATGAAAAACCCACTAGTTTGTCTGTTTTAATTTAAGGGATTGGTGAAAATACCGCACGAAGCATGTGAGAATTTCAACCATTTCTATTCATAGACCCAAAACATTTGCTAAAAAGTATTTGGACAAATGAACTAATATAATCGACAAATTGTTTGTTTTTGTACTTGGTTGCAAATATTTTGCAGTCAATAACTGCCTGGTGATGCTGTGCCAGGCCTTTATTGCAGCAAGTGAAATGCAAATCAATTAGACTCAGATGAGGTGATTCACTTGTTCATTGCAGAATTTTCCTTATGTTAAAGAGTGACACCAATGAGGCAGAGGATCACAAAAAATAGCTGTGGCGGGTGACAGAAAACTATTTTCCCTTGTGAAGCGAAAACCTTCAAACAGGTGGACAAATCAAGAACTTCCTCAGGAGGTAGGCATATCTGAAGCTCAACAACTGAGAGTAGCCTTCACTAGAGTAAATAGAAAGAACAAAAGAACAAAAAACAGGTTTAAAAAGCCTGTATAGGTTTGCAACCTACAGATAGATATCAAAAATAAAGAGAAGAGTTTGGAGAAGGGAAGGAAGTGCTTACAACCTGAAGCATAACACCTGGGAAACACAGTGGAAGCAGTGTTATGTATTATACACCTGTGTTATATATCTTATGAAAATATGTTAAAAAGTCAGGATATCACTGCATTATTCAGGAACCATGAATGTCTGTACTTAACTTGATTCCAGTCAAGATGCGTCATTTAAACGAAAAGAAAAACTACCTTCTGGAACCTCTAGATCAAAGTTCAAAGAGGATCACCAAAGTCAGCAAAATTCATACTCTCAAGTCCCTGAATATGCAAAAAATATAGTAATATATCAAATTGTTCAAGATAATTTTGTCCCAAACAAAGTAATGAGGTTAAAAATTAAGTGTATATATGGTGATACACAATAATGTACCATTTTATACTTACAGGCATTATAAGCCTTCTTGTGCGACAGAATTTCTATCACGTCTTTCTTCTTGAAGGTTTCTGGCTGGACGGATGGTTCTGGAGCAGGTACTAACATGGGATCAGTGTTAGTAAAATGCCAAAAGATGCGGAGGTAAATGTTGGATACATTTTTCATTCTGACAATGTTTTTTAAAGGGCAATTACAGAAAAAGCAATAACTTTACAACTTACAGTGACCTTCAATGCAAAAATTTAGGCAGAAAATATTGCAGAAATAATAAAATAAGAGCACGATTTTGGGGTCAAAATAAGGAGTGTAATATATAGGGATGAAATTAATTCAGTAACTCAATAATCATACTAAAGAGATGTGGAAATGCAAGAACCATGATGATGGTGTGCTAAGAAATAAATAAATACTGAATACATGTGGTGCCTTGAAAAAGTATTCACCCCCTTTGCCTTTTTCTCTTACTTTGTTGCATTGCACCTGGAATTTACACACAAAAATCTACACAAAATAGCCCAAGTTGATGAAGTGAAACGAAATAAACAAATCTTTAAAAAAATCAAAAAATTAAAAAAATGAAAAGTGCTGCATAACTATTCACCCCTCTCAAAGTTAATACTTTGTAGAGCCACCTTTTGCAGCAATTGCAGCTGCAAGTCTCTTTGGGTATGTCTCTATGAGTTTAGCACATCTAGTCACTGGGTTTTTGTCCATTGTTCCAGGCAAAACTGATCCAGATCCTTCAAGTTGGTTCCACAGATGTACAGCAGTCTTTAGGTCAGACCACAGATTCTCTACTGCATTGAGGTCTGGGCTTTGACTGGACCATCCTAACACATTTAAATGTTTCTCCCTAAACCAACTGAGTGTTGCTTTAGCAGTGTGTTTAGGGTCATTGTCCTGCTGGAAGGTGAACCTCCTTCCTAGTCTCAAGTTTTGGGCAGACTAAAACAGGATTTCTCCATGAATTGTTTTATGTTTAGCACTATCCATCACTACTCCAATTCTGACCAGTTTCCCAGTACCTACTGATGAAAAACATTCCCATAGCCTGATGCTGCCACCACAATTCTTTACTTGGGGAGATTGTGTTCTGGGGTGATGAGAAGTGTTGGGTTTGTGCCAGACATAGTGTTTTCTTTGACGTCTCATCTGACCACAGTAGCTTCTTCCAGACGTTTGGGGAATTCTCTCCTCTTTTTTTCTTTAAGCAAAAGCTTTCTTCTGGCCATTTTTCATAAAGCCCAGCTCTGTGAGTGTACAGCTAACAGTGGTCCTATGGATAGACACAATATTTTCTGTTAAGCTCTCCAAGCTCCTTCAAGTTTATTGTTGGTCTTTTGGATGTTTCTTTGATTAATGCCCTCTTTGCCCAGTCTGTGAGTTTTGGTGGGCGACCTCTTTTGTCAGGTTTACTGTGGTGCCACATTTTTTCCACTTTGCTATAATTCATTTAATGGTGCTTAGTGGGATAATTGAAGTTTTGCATTTTTTTTTTGTAACCCAACCCTGATTTATACTTTTGTCCCTGACTTGTTTGAAGAACTACTTGGTCTTCAGTGCCTTGCTTGTTTGATGCTGCCTTTTGCTCAGTTGTGTTGCAGACCCTGGGGCTTTTACTGTATATAAGCATGCTGAGACGATGTGACACTTACACTGCAGGCATGTGGACTTAATTTAACTACTTATGTGACTTTCTTAAGGTAAGTGGTTGTACCATAACTTACTTAGAAACATCATAGTACAGGGCGCAAATACAAATGCACACACCAATTTTCATTTTTTAAATTTTTAAAAAATTTTTAAAATTAAGTTTTTTATTTCATCTCGCTTAATCAATTAAAAAATTATGTGTCAAATAAAAATCTATTTAAATTTCAGGCTGTAATGCAACAAAATAAGAAAAAGGCAAGGGTGGGTGAATATTTTTTTAAGGCACAGTGTATATTGTAAATACGCCTCCCTCACTTAATCCAGAATAATGCATTATTCTTGCACTTGTACTCACTTAAGCTCTTCTGTGTCCCAAAGTGTAGTTCCAGATCCAGATACTTCACCATGTCATGTAGCTTATCATAGTCTGAATTTGCTCCTAACTACCAAAGACAGGCAAATAGTGCTATGTAAACCACTGTTTCATGACAATATTTCTAAAATTTTACAGAATATTTTTAATTTAGAATTTTAAATGTAAAATGTGTTGCAATTTAAGAGGCCTAAGCTACTCATGTGTGGACTTTTCACATATCACCTGTCCCCAGATAGTTCCCTCTGAATTTTCCACCTGCTCCCACCGAAGCCTCTTCACACTCATGTGGTTGGAGTCCATCCTGGACAAACTGGGCCTTGGCAAAGGTGGAGGAGAGCAGGGTGGCGGAAGAGGTGGTGGAGGAGGGGGCTCCAGGTGCTCTGTGGGATCAGACAGAGAGTGGGGGAGGGACTGGGGCTGACTTTGGCCATGTGATTGTTTTAGGTGGGTTGACTGAGATTGTGGCTGTTGTTGAGACTGCAGCAGGGGATGTGAAGGCTGGGACTGTGGACGGGCGGTTTGGGTGGAGGACTGGACCTGGTGCTGTGATTGCTGGTGTTGGGGCAAAGGTTGGAAAGTGGAGAGGATGGGCTGGTGTGGTTGAAGGGGCTGAAAGGTGGAGAGGAGGGGCTGGGGCCTGTGTGGCTGCTGAGGAGGGTGGATGACATGAATTTGGTGTTGGTAATCCTGTGGAGGTGGCTGTGGGGTCATGTGGTGGATGTGATGGATCTGAGGTGTGCCGGAGTGGTGATGGGTCTGCTGGATAGAGTGGGGTCTCTGAGGAGAGGGTTTGGTGGGCTGTGGGTGATGGGTTTGGTGCATCTGCTGCTCTTGGTGTCTCCCTTGTGGTGGCACTTGAGTTTGATGATGACCTTTAAGACTTCTGCGGCTCTGATGGGAGTGGCTGTCCCGGTTTAGCTGAGTTGGAAGTGAGGGAGGATCCTGTTGTGCTTGATGCAACAGCTCTGTGGAGGAATGATGGGGCTTGGGTTGGTGCAACTGATGGACTTGATGGAGCATCTCTGTGGAGGAGTGGTGGGCCTGTGGTTTGTGCATTTGATGCAGCAGCTCAGTGGATGAATGGTGTGGTTGACCCCGATGCATCTGGTGAGCTTGATGGAGAAGTTCTGTTGAGGAGTGATGAGGCTGTATTTGCTGCATTTCATGAGCTTGGTGAAGAAGTTCAGTTGAAGAATGATGGGCTTTGGATTTAAGCATTTCTGAAGATGAGTAGTGGGCATGGGCTTGTTGCATCTGCTGAAGAACCTCAGAAGATGAGTGGAGGGCGGCCTGGGATTGTTGCAACTGGTGGAGCATCTCAGCAGATGAATGATGGGCTGGGGCTTGGTGGAGCATCTCCGCTGAAGAATGGTGGGGCTGTGGTCTTAAGCCCTGGTGGCTTTGATAGATTCCCTCAGGGTACTGACCTTGTTGGTTGGGGTGGGATGTTGGCTGTGGTGATGGCTGGTGTGGTGGTGGGGCTGAACGAGACTGACGGCGGTGGTGATGACTCTGGTGCACCTGTTGCTGCTGTGCTAGGTGCATCATAAACAGAGGATGGTTGGCATGGTGATGGATGGAGTCTGAGGGGAGTGGGGGTAAAGACTGGTGCAACTGTTGGAGAGGGATTGGTGAGTGAGCTTTCTGCTGTGTTGGCTGGGTAGGCATAGAGTGGTGGCTCTGATAGATCTGTTGCATCTGTTGCTCTTCAAAAGCCTGTTGCTCTGCATAGGCTTTACGTTCTTCATAAGCCTTCCGCTCCTCATAGGCTTTTTGCTCCTGGTAGGCTTGAAGCTCCTCAAATGCTTTTTGCTCCTTGTAGGCTTTTTGTTCCTGGTAGGCTTGAAGTTCCTCAAATGCTTTTTGCTCTTTATAAGCTTTTTGTTCCTGGTAGGCTTGAAGCTCCTCAAATGCCTTTTGCTCCTTGTAGGCTTGATGCTGTTCATATGCTTTTTGTTCCTGGTAGGACTGGCGCTGCTCATACACTTGTCGTTCTTGATAAGCTTGTTGTTCTTGGTACATTTGTTGCTCTTCAAAAGCTTTTTGCTCCTCATATGCTTTCTGGTCCTCATAGGCCTGTCTCTCTTTGAAAATCTTCTCCTGATATGCCTGTTGTTCCTGGAAGGTCTGCTGCTCTTGGAACAGTTGTTGTTCTTCATAGGCTTTCTGTTCCTCATATGCCTGTCTCTCCTTGTATGCTTGTTGCTCCTCATAGGCTTGTCTTTCCTTGTAGACTTGCTGTTCTTGGTAAGCTTTTAGCTCTTGTATGGTGGCATGGGCCTGCAGGTCCTCTCTTGTGGGCAATACTTTATGTAGAGAATGGCGCTTAGGTGGTGGATTACTGCGGGGTGGAGGTGGGGGTGGGGGACCAGATTTCCGACGTATGGGCACATATGCTCTTGGGGAATGTTCAGGGGTGTAGCCAGTTTGTTGCTGCTGTTGCTGTTGTTGATGCTGAGCCTGGACCTGTGCAGGTGTTGGAGGGGGAGGAGCTGGATCATTGAACTGAACAGGTGGGGGTGGAGGAGGAGTCATGGGAGGAGGAGGGATGTGATCAGAGGACGAAGAGTAGGTGAGTGAGGAGGCATTCTCTTCTCCACTGCTGCTTTGAACATCACTGGGGCTGCTCAGCTCTGGGGCCACAAATCCTCCACTTTCTTCTTCATCCACCACCAAGTCCTCTTCATTATCCTCATCTTCCTCATCTGGGAAGCCCATCTGCACAACATCCTGGCATTAACATCAATTACACTTCATTAGACCATTAATGTCAAAATGTAACTTTTTGGTGAAGTAGCTGATCAAAAATGTATATAAGTTTCTACAACAAGAGATATTTGAAACCTTTTTCAAACCTCAGCTCCAATCTTTGAAAAACATAAGTATTGATGCCAATTTAAACTGTTTTACATAATCGGCTGTCAGTATTTGCCTGAGAAGATGTACAAACATTGTAAAAAAGCAATATTTTAATTAATCTTTTACATACATCTAGATGTACCAATTCAGATTGCACCACAATAATGACCATGTGTTCTATTGTATACAATCCAGATGACTGTTACTATCAAAAGTAGCATACAAGGTGTCTAATCATGTATAGAATTCATATACATAAATCTGCATTTTTGTATATTGTTTTTAATGATTCTTTAAGGTCAAAGATCTCTTTTGTGAGACAGTTAGTAATAAAATTTTACACCAAATATTTCTATGTGATATCTTATATTAACTGAAGTTGTGTTGCCTTAGAGATATTTGGACAATATGCTTCTCAAGGTGCAATTTTTATGTAGCTCTACCTCCTCATAGTCATTCTCAGGAGTCAGGAAGTCATCCACAATGGCCACCCTCTGTCCCAACTGCTCACTCAGTGCATCTAGAAAGCGATCCGTGTCTTCTGAACGTGGTGGTTTGGAGAAGGTGTAACGCCGTTTGCTGCTGCGAGCTTGAGCTGGAGGACTAGATGGGTAGTCTGGGGGTTCTGGAGGTGAGGGTGGGGGACTGTCCAAGCTTATGTAGGGGTTGGACTCCCCACTGGTCTGGCTCGTCAGTCCTGGAGGGTAGAACTGAGCTGGAGGGGGGCTTGGAAGAGGCTCTGGCCAGGATGTAGGGGGTGGTGGGCCTTTTCGGCTACCTGAAATAAGGAAGATATAAAATTATATGATTATAGCTGAATGTCTAAAGCATAATGTTTGGTGTAAAACCTGATAGAAATGTATCCCTACTGGCTTTCTATGACTAAACAGAAGAGTGAGAGTCTAAGTTCAGCACAGAGCATTATTTGGACAACCAACCACCGTACAAAACATATATTGGATTAAATGGGCGTCTTTAACATTGTGTTTTCTAGTTCCACTTCCACCATCACCATATCCTCATTATGATGGTAAGTGATTCAGGACCACATGAGACTGTTGCGTTTAAAAAAACTTGTACCACATATGTGCACTTAGCCTGCCCATATGGGATGCAAATTAAATATGAGGATGTTTCCATTTTGCCAGCTTGTCAATCTTAAAAGGGCAGACCAAGATAAGTTAAAGATGGCAAATTAACAAAAAAGAAGGCCTTGTACTTCATCACATTTCTACATGTCTGATGCACGGTCTGTCCCTGCACATACTTCTTAAACACCCCAATAAAACTAAATATAATGTATAATTTAAAAATATATATAAATAAGTTATAATAACCTGGCTGAAAACAAACAATGTTTCAAAACTCTGTTCAACTGTATATTTATATAAAGCATGAAATCACAAAATCCCTGCAATGTAGAATTTAGGCATTGTCAG